>JAAKBF010000053.1:600000-815102 GCA_012656075.1 Phytophthora hibernalis | reverse complement strand
CGAGAGCAAATGGAGAAGCTTCAACTCGATTTGGAGACGCTAAAGCAGCACTGTGTGATGCAACTGAAGCTGCATGGGGATCACTTTAAAGGTTCGGAGAAGCATCTGGGTAATGGCAAAAGACGGTGAGGGTGAAACTATCTCAGGGATCATTGCTCTAACTTTTGACCTTGACGTGCCGTACTCTATCGTCGAAGAGTTCCCGAAGGAACTATTTTCTCGCCGCTCTCATGCAGATATCAAGCTGAAGCAAGTCATTCGACGCTACGTGGAGCCCGACCGAGACATCATCGTCTGGGTAGCGCACGTGTTGCCTGCAGAAATCAAACACAAAATGCTGAGTGGGCTCACGTATCGTATCCGAGGTTACGCCGTGACAAAGCGTTCATCTGCGTCCACACCAGGCCACGAGGTCACACAATTACAGTGCTGTACGATGATCTCGCTCGACAAGGACGCAGGGACGAGATGTACTCGTAACGGACCAAATCGAAAGTGCTCTCAACCAGCAAGCTCAAACGGGCGGTCCATTGATTTATCCTGCCCCCGAATGAACATCCCGTAACAAACAGCATAAACTCAGATACCGTATTCCCCATGTTACAAGCGTCGCTTGGTTACAAGCGTAGCTCACTTTTAGCCAATGAAACAATAGGTAAAATACCGGAATATTCCATATGATCGTCATATCTCCCTGGTCATACGGCAGACCAAGGCAAGTAAATCGATCACCGTTTGCGCTTCCGATACAAAAATTTGTGAATAAGGTCCTACAGGTACAGGTATATGTCGTTGGTAGGTACTTTATTAGTATTAGTGAGCAATTAAACTAGCGTAACGTTAGCAGAGATATGACCAAATACGTTGAGCTAAGTACGAGCTTACACCCCGCCTGCAGATTGGTGACGCCTGTAACAGGGGAATACGGTACTGTACGTGTCCTGCGTGGCACGACCGAGTTATGAGACAATACACACCATCAGATGTTTCGAGGAGCTCCGTGTGCATCGATCATTGACCAAGAAGTGACGAACATGGCGAACTTCCACGAGACTGACGAAGTGTTCGAAGCGGCGCTGGCCTTCGTGGACGAGTTCTCGCTGGATGAAGCTGGAACTGAAGCTGAAGGTCTCCCGTCGCTGCCGTCGCAAATCGAGGATGATCTGGCAGCGATTGACTCGAAGGCTGCGGTGAGGCAGACAACGCTGGCGACGCAACAGAGGGAGGCCAATGAGAGGAGGAGGGCTGCTACGCAGGGCTGGGGTCTACGGAGACTCGAACCGCGTTCGCAATGAACGCACCAAGGAGATCACCTTCCTGCGTGAACAAATGGAGAGGCTGCAGCTTGATCTGCAGGTTTTACAGAGTCGACATGAGCCGAGGCAAGCGACAGCGAAGCAGACGAATGCTGCAGCGTTAATCACGACGAGCATAACTGCGATGCACACTATTTGGAGCAAGCCGCTCGACACCGTCGTCGTCGAGAGGAAGCGGAGCGTGATAATGTGCGCTTGAGACTGGCAGTGGAGCGACAGAAGAAGGTGGCAAACAACCTGCAGAGCTTGATGAGAAAGCGGGCTAGTCAATTGGTAAGGAGCGTCGCGATCTCATTTGAAATGTACTCGCTAATCTCTGGTTTGTGTTGCTCTTAGACGAACGAGTGTGCATCTCTGGTGAACACGTGTTGCCCAAAGCGGAACACCGTCGACGTGCTCGATTTCCGTGGTGATATTGAGGAATTTCGTGATCTCTTCTGTCACCTTGATTCCGCTTACAAAAATTTAGATGCAGTCTTCGCGGCGAATGGCCTGACCGACATGGTAATTGCTCCTGACGACGTCCACGTGCACGAAGGTGAAGACGGCGAGTACCTCGAGTTTTTCACGTACAAGGACCTACCTTTCGGCTTGCAAGACGCATCAGAAGCTGTATGGAACCATTTTACAGAGTGGAGAAGCATATGGGGTATGGACGTTTGTACCAGAAGACAGCAAAGGTAGGCTGATACTGAAACGGAGTGTTGACCCAATATCGATCTGATACGGTTTCTTTTGTGCGTTTGTAGAAACTCGATGAGCCCTACACGATCATCGAAGACTTCTCAAGGAAGTCTATTCCAACAGTTCTCGCGCTGATGTGAACGTCAAGCAAGTTGTGCGGCGATACGTCGAAGCTGGCCGGGATATTGTCATCTGGGTTTCCCACGCAACTCCGGTCCAAGTCAAGCACAAACTGCTCCGAGGACTATCCTACAACTTGCGGGGCTACTCCATTACGAGACCTTCGCCCATGTCCACCCCAGGGAATGAATTGACGCAGATACAAATGTGCTCGCTGATCTCTCTCGACATGGAGGAAAAGAACAAGTATGGAGCCGACAATGTTCGAGCGCTCACCAATTTCCTCATCGTCCACGCAGCTAAGAATATTTTATCGCACCGAGAGTCCATCGAAAACACTCTGGCTGACCAAGCTCTTAAAGGTTGGGATGTTTATCACCAAGGGCCACAATAAGAGAGCGGTTTAGCAGCAAGGACCACAAATGCAGCGATTGGTAGTTATTCAACAAGCGAAAGGTAGTGGCGACAAAATCTTTTATTCTCTCAGTCTCTGATTCTCCGGGCATCCATCCGGCTCCCCTTCCAGCACAACGCCATTGTGCGCGCTCGGGTGCATTCCGTCACCGCTGCACCTGGCCGCATGCATTGCGTCATCGCTGCATTTGGCACGCATTGTGCCAGCGCTGCGTGCGGCACGCTTGAACGCATCGTGTCATCACGCGCGGCCCGTGCTTCGTGTCATCCCTGCGCGCGGACATGACGCCGCACACAACAACACTCTCATACTTCGCCGTGTTATTAAACGTTCCTCTTGTTAGCTAATTAGCAAATTAATTGTCGTAACCACTGCGAATTCCACAGCTTACAAAGGGACAGTCGCCAATAAGATACTTCCCGCTTTGATAGGAACTCCAGCTTCTTCGTGTTCCTGGTTGACATTCGTGCATGTCTTCACATTGTGTCCGGTATCACCGCATTGACTACAACGGTATTGTTGCCGCCTCTTTACTGTTGCTGCACTCAATTGGGCGGCAAAAATCGGTAATTGCTGGCCCCTCATCTTCATCATCCTCGTCACATGTAGCACCTCTCGCAGCTTCATGCTCACCAATGTCCGCTGAAGCTGTGGATGGAGTATCTGCGCAAGTTGTCGATCTTTTGGCCGTGCCTTCGCCCTTGTTACGCTTCCGCTTGCAACCTCTATTACGGTCAGCCTTTTGAGCTTTCCGCTGCAACGATTGCCCAGCTTGTCGATAATATGGGGGTGGTCTAATCGCTTGTGTTGTTTCGTACGAATAATCGCTAGGCATACTGATTGACACGGTGGACATCGCAGCGTGTAAGTTGGTCACCAAGTACGCGCTATGGAAATACTGCTGTGGTCTGTACAGCAAAGGCACCGCTTTGTTATCAGAAGCAAGCCCGTAAATAACAGCTTGTATATGGCGGCAGGGAATCTGAAGCTGCTCTGACGCAACGCATCTCGAGCAGTGTCCTGATGCCATGTTGACCTCGTAGAGGGCAGAACACCCTGTTCTTGCTGATGCTCCAAACGCATCCAAGACCAGAAAGTTTGGTGATGCACTAGGCATTACCGTCAGTTTTGCTACGTTACGTTGCTCCTGTTGCATGAGTTTCATCGCGTGTGATGTTAAGTCAAACCCGTCCACCTTCCATTTTGTAACTAATGCCAATCGCTTAGAGCACACATCGATCGACCGAAGGCAAAAGGATCGCAAGGACTCATACATACGTTGAGTTCGGACACCACCCCAGAGTAATCCGTTGTTATCGCCCTCCACACCACTTGTCGTGCGAACCCCAAAGAGTGGTAAGGCATCGCCATACGCTTCGACACCCGTCCATGAAGAATTCAGCCAGATCTGTTCACATTCAGACATTTTCATATTGCCAACAATGGTCCAACTTATAGGATGTATGCCGAGCAGGTAGATCCAAACGAATTCATGCATAGTCTTGTCTCTGGCCTCTTTAGTGATTGGATCAGGATAGCTGGCTTTGATATGAGCAATTGTTTCGTCGAAAGCGGCGGTCGAGTGAGCAGATTGCAATTGAAACACGTCATCGTTGACATTAGACTGACTTAAATTCAAAGGCTTGAACTTATCCATTGTGTTGAAGCGTAAATGAACAGAACAACATGTGAGGTGCAGCTTAACCCCCCAATGCGCCAAGAACAGTTGAGCTCCTAATTGCTTACCTCTGTCGGTAAAGGTAACACGGTCGTCAAGGTGGATACCTGCAACTTTACAATTTGTGAAGAACCAAGCAAAGTTGTCTATCGTCTCCTTGTGAACGAAGGCAACCACGACTGGAATGTTGCGTTTGTCTCCATCCTTTCCAATAATCGACAAGCACACTCCATTATATTGTTGATGCTTCATGTGCGTTCCATCTACCTCCCAGACAGGCAAAACGGCATTCTGTATGCGCACGATGCTGCCGATAGACAGAAACAAGCGATAGAATCTGTCTTTTGAGTCCAATTGAAGACAAACGCGTGACCCAGGGTTTGCCGAAGCAAATGCCTCCATAAATCCAGGTAACAGCCCATATTCAACTTCAGGGCTAACGGTTAGACCAGCTTTGGCTTCGTTGATTGATCGGTATACGACTGCAGGCTTGCCCCGAAGATTGATACCATCGACCTTGGCTACATTATTTACCACCCGGGTCCCAGCGCTGTGCTGTGATCTTGAAGAATCGCGGCAGCAAATCCAGTGAGTTCTTGAAGCTGACGGCCGTGTACGTCTGGGGAGCTTGTACAACACTGCGAGTGCGTTAACTGCAACTTGGATATATACCAAGCTTCAGCGGGTACATGTGCAAGCTTCGTCACTCGTTTTGCCTTGGTCATACCGGACACGAGTTTTGGTGCCCTTTTCTTTGTCAAAACAACAAACCAGCCACAACCGTGCGACGTGCACGCCCACGTCTTCATATTCCCGTAGGAGTATTTTCTGTAGACGCTCATGTTTGCATTTAGGGCGTAGTCCCTAACAAACGCCCCCGCGGCAGCCACATCGCTAAAGAAGGCGTGTAGGACGAGCTGATCTTGGCCATGAAGGCGCATCAAGTCGAGCTTGGTCATCGGTTGTGGTGAGGAAATGGGCGTTCAGCACCGTGCGCATCTATAAAAGGTTTCAACTCCAAGAACATGACGACAGTCACGCTGAGTGTGAAGCTAACCATAACTACCAATCGCTGCATTTGTGGTCCTTGCTGATAAACCGCTCTCTTATTGTGGCCCTTGGTGATAAACATCCTAAAGGTTGACCCCCTCAGAAAAATCAACACCCATTACTCATGCTTCTTTATTTTTAGGGCCGGTCTTATTGTGAATTCCAGCTGAAATGTTTCCTGGGTTGTGCGAAAATTCGATAAATATTTATTGCAGCCAGAGAAACGAAATGTATGTGATTTCATTTGGACGAGGAAGGAAATGAATTGAGGGGAAGAGGAAACACCAATCAGCTGGTCCGATTACACTGATGTGGTTTAGGCGCTCAGAATTAAAAAACAGTGGGCACTGATGCAGTAATTTCATAAATTTGAAATTAAAAAACATTGTTCTTTGAACTTTGAAATTTTACGACAAAAACTATATTTTTAACCCCTCCAAACCGGGAGCCAAAAGGAACATATAAACTGCATATGCAGCTTAATTTGACTTGACGTTTGTAAATAATGGGATAGGGTAAATCCATCGGCGATTTGCAGCCTTAAGCTGCATGATGAATATAACTCTCTCACCAATAAACTGCATACTTCAGTATTGGATCGAAAAGGACGAGACACTCTCCGAAGTCCCCCAAACAGAAACAGCACCCTAGCTTCTTCCCATTTTCTAAAATTTGGGATTTAATACCTCCCATACAAATTCCATATACCCAAGTTGGGGAGTCACCTCTACGGTGTAACGCAAGCAGTGATCCACACCATCAGACTTCGATGTTCAATACAAACGTCAAGTACTGGGTTTACAGCTGTCGGTGTCATCATCTGAAACGGGTAAATGGGACAGAAGCCAGACGCCAATGATGCACTTTGGGATGAGGTACTGCATTACTTCAAGACACCGTAGGTTACACTTTACAGAAGACTTTGCCAATCCTGAATATATGCAGCTTAAAGACCAAATAATATGCACAATATTGCCTATAGCCGTGTGGCGTCTCTTGTTAGACGCTGGTGTCCACAACGTAAACGGGTTTTAAGTCGTCGCTAGATGTGTGTCGTGTAAGCAAGGAAAGCTGACCTTACATGCGTGCTATCCTCGTTGTGCCTAAGAGTGTGTATTTCATCACTTCTCATTTTGAAATGCGGTGTGGGGTGTATGTTCCTGCCCAGCGAGAAAGTCCTCTCTCACAACTGTTAATCTTACACTACTGAAACGACATAGGAACTGTACAAACGTTTGTGCTCAATTTCCATTTAATCAAGTAGAACTACGTTGACACATCACTATTATCATGAAAAGAGATAGCACAGCACCTCGGCGAAGCGCCTCTACCGTAGATCCAGACCTGTGTGTCATCCATGGATATTGCATTGTCACATACCATGGCATCCTTACTGCGCAGCAGAGTGCTCCCCATGCTCCTTGTGAGCAGCTGCACCTCTAAACGACTGAAAAGCAGTGGAGCTGCTGGACACACTGCTAGCGCTAGTGCGCACATTGATGTCACCGCTCGGGCCGTCAGCCAAGGCGCTTGTCTTTATAGTCACGCTTCCACTACTCGCGGCACCACCACCGCTTGTTAGCAGCACCGATCCACCCACGGTCGCTGCAGACGACCCGCCATCGATCGACACGTCGCCTCCCGCACCCTGCAAGTTCGCAGACCCGATGACCTTAACCTTCTGCGAATCATGGGCTTTATCATCCTTCTAAACACAGCAGAAGCTGACAAGCAGTGACTAACCAGTTTACGATAATGCAGGATTAGATTCACCATAAAATACAGCCTAATATGCAACATACCATGCGCGATATGCAGTATAAATGACAAAACACCGTCGTCCGACTCATTTGATTTCGAATCGCGTCTCGGCCACGCGCATGGCAAGTGAGCACAATAAACGTTATCAAAACAATCATTAGTTAGTGCATATATAATCATGAGAAGTTTGATAGGGAACAACCATTTCCATAGAAGACGGCGTATTGACCTAAGGGAAGACGTAGTCAGAAACACGAAAGGAGCAAATGAATGACGTTGCGTGTGCGGCCTACCTTCGTCCTGCGGGAGGAAACCATCGGCTGTGAGCCACTCCTTTGGTCAAGAACGTACCTACAACCTCCATAGCCCAATGCGAATCGGTCGCGGTTTCACAGATACCTGTCAGAAAGAATATCAACAATTAATACAAATACTGGCACTTTCTGCTCTGAAAAAAGAAAGCCGTGAACAGAAACGACCCAGCAGTTTATATTAAAGTTTGTATACCTCAATGCGGAGGAAAAGACACTGTTTACAAACTCTAAGTTTAAAAGCACTTAAACTGCATATATGCAGTTTAAGTGGATAGGCTATGCTCCATTATGCAGCATCCGGTTTGGAGGGTTAAAGAGTCAGTCACTCACGAATACACTTCCAGCAGCGCATCTTCCCACTGAACACTGCCGCGCGAGGCGTACGACGTTGTCGACTGCGACGCCTACACGTTGGCTGTCGTCACGGCCGCTTGCGCGACCAAGGCGACGGCCATCGAGTGGTGCCTGAAGTTTGGCATCCTCCCCACTGCTCGGGACTGTCCGAAGTGCGGGAGTCGATGCGGTTGTCCCCCAACCGCATTAGGTTAAGGTGAAACAGGAGCTCCTGCCGTTGCGAGCGCACATGGAAGAAGGGCTCATTTTTTGGGGGATCTTGTTGAATGACGTTCTTATGGTACTCTTCTTCTGGGCCAAGCAGGAGATGAGTACCGAGCGTAGACAAATGACGGGCAGAAGTTCGCATACCATGACCGTCTGGTACAGCTTCTGCCGCGACATTTGCTCGAAGAAGATGCTACGGTCTCCCATGCAGGAAAACCTTATTGGATTTCTTACCAATTATAAATTATTGTTATTATGATTAAAACATTGGGGGCCGACGAGACAAGCATCAAGAAGAAGTCAAAGGACAAACGTCGGAACGCGCCACCCTGACTTCTGGTTGTTTGGTGGGGTCGACTGCGCCACGAATCTTTGCTTCGCTTCTGTCGTAGTAGACGACAGAACCAAGGCCAAATTGTCTATGGAAATAAAGAAGTTCATACTTCCTGGGTACGTTATTTCTCTATTTATTTTACTTTTACAGGTTCTGATTTATTACTTTTTCATATTTTGTGTATGTCAGGACAACAATAATGAGCGATATGTGGCCGTCCTACGTCACCGCGGACGGTCGCCACAACATTGAGAATAATCCAAACCTTGAGGGTATGGATTATTCGCATCTGTGGGTAAATTATTCGGCGAACTTCGTCAACCTGGCCAACGGAGCCCACACTCAGCGGATTAAAGGAGTGTGGGATGTAACGACGTGTAGCCAAGTAATATAAAGACAATGCACTTGAATAGTGGAAACATGCATACATTAAAGTGTTCCTTTTCAATACTTGGGTGCTGCATGGCAACGCGATGATTGGCAATCTCCGTCATATGGTAAGTAGCAGCCACTGTTTGACACTGATGCATTTTCCCGCAATTTCAAAATTTAAAAAACTTTGTTATTTGAACTTTGAAATTTCACGAAAAATCTTTATTAGCAAGTGTGGTGATACTTAATGGCCTGAACTAGTCCTTAAAAGAACTGCTGGGGCGTAGCACGCGGCGGAAGAACCACACACGCCAACGTCATTCGTCAATAAAGGAAGGAAGCAAGTTTCGAGGGTAACCCGTAAATGCCTACAAAAAGCGTCCGAATTCGTTATAAAAAACAAATAAATCAGATTTACCTTAATGCGGTGCTTCAGGCGCACTTCCCATGTGACGGGGTCACACAGCACCTTGCCTTGAGGAAGCGTAAGAGAAGAAAGGCTCTTGGTGAACGATAAGTTCACAGTTCCCGACCTAAGGGAACTGTCTGGGGTTTTGACAGCAAGATACACCCTTCACTCTAATTAGTCGTGCTTCGAATATAGTCATGAAAGTGTACCTTTTCGTGACACAGCACCCAACAAAATTTTCCAGATGAGCTGAAATTTGCACAAAGACACCGGATCTCGACAGATCTCGCGAAGATGATTCAAGTCGTGTCATCAGGGCTACACAACTCTAAATATTAAAGCCAATAGCATTCGAGGAACGTTTACATTTCTGCATCAAAAATCGTAAACCATAATTAGTCATGGCACGACTAATTAGAGTGAAGGGTGTAAAGACTGAATATATTTATAGCTGAGGTAATCTTGTAGCATACAAAATCTAAGTCATACATAGTAAAAGCTAAAGGGCGGCACACAACCAACCGGTACCATGTGCCATCAACTCTAAAGAGTGACATTCGACACTACATGTAGACTTCATGTATAATCAATATGTAAGCTGATAGCGTAGAAATTTAGGGAAAGCTAACGCACGCAAGGTCTTGTTGGTGCTGATTGATTACTTACGCAACATCATCCTGAAACTAGTGATGGCTGTGTGGAGAAACTAGAGAATTGGGCTGGTAGTGTAATTTGTCTTTCTGATGTGGTATTCCTATTGAGGTGCTTTGGTGTCCACATTGAGGGGTCACCATATGAGACGGCGTCAAACGAACTGATGCTTACGAACCATTTGGAAATAAAATAACCTTTAAAGTTG
This sequence comes from Phytophthora hibernalis, assembly GCA_012656075.1. Taxonomy (NCBI): domain Eukaryota; phylum Oomycota; class Peronosporomycetes; order Peronosporales; family Peronosporaceae; genus Phytophthora; species Phytophthora hibernalis. The sequence continues at coordinate 805,229 of JAAKBF010000053.1, read as the reverse complement.
ACCCTTCATTTTGTACCTAACCGATCATCTAAAATATCAACGTACCTTTCACTCGTAAAACAACGAATAGCACATTTATCTGGCTTTTTACAAGGGATTTCAAATAATATACGAATCGAAAATATTGAGGTAATATTGCCTTCATACCAGTCCAAAATGCGGGTCTGAAAAAGTTAACGAACCCACTTAATGACACTCTTGCCAAATGAAGCTGACGTTTACACAAAGTAGCTTGACAGATTAACTTTTTTCTGTTCTAAACTAAATCCCAGAACCTTATGCTCTCGTTTGCAGAACTGAGATGAGGGGACGAAAACTTAGTTCGTGTCTGACGGTCTTACCTAAAAACTTATCTCATCCTGTACAATAAATAAAAGTCTTATCTTATGATGTGCGTCACATGCCAAACACACAATGTGCTACAGCAATTTAATAGATAAAAGTGGCTTGACAGTTCTTTATATCCATATCTTGTAAGCTCATTCCCTGAAATTTGTAGCTTAATTTGCAAAACTGAGATGAGGGGACCAAATCTTAACTCTTGTCTGATGACTTTACCTGTGAAACTTTATCTTATGAAAGGCAGCTCAAACAAATCATTGGAAAGTGTTAATTCAATTTATAAACACGATTTGGAGTGCTTAGTTACCGACGTCGCAAGCGCAACAAAGGGACTATGCCGCTTAGTTTGCCTGCACATATCTGCTACCGTTCTCGGCTTCAAGGTTTCTCGCTCTCGTAGAATGCAGAATTGTACTTGGGGCAGTGCCTTTGTCAGTGCATCTGCTACCATATCTTTCGTATTACAGTACGTTATATCTATACGCTCTCTTTTATACGTTTCACGAGCATATGAGTATCTTGTCTCAATATGTTTCGTGAAGAATGACAAGCAGGATTATTTACTATCCTTATGGCTGCTGTATTATCGCACCAAGAATAAATTGGCTGTTTCTGTTGCCACCCTAGTTCCTTTAGTAGTAGCCATAACCATTCGATTTCCATAACGCCCTCACTTACGACAACTAGGTCAGCCTAAGCTGTGTACAAACTGACCATATCTTGACTACAACTCTTCCAAGAGACAGATGGGTCAATCTGTAACTGATTTACGGTCCTCGTTAGCATTTGTGAAGCTCGTATCTGAGTATAGTTCATAAATTACCTCTTTGTTACATCCTTCATTTACTAACCCATACATTGATGTTCCTTTCAGATACTTAGGCACTCTCTGTGCAGCTCTGACCGAGAAGGATGCCCATCCTCGAGTGGCCAGTTACTTCATCGACTTTGACAAGTTGGTGGAGGACAACAGCCTGGCGGCCTGGGTTGGCCGAGGCAACGTAACTGATGTAGCTGGACAACAGCCGATGAAGATGCGTTGCAAGTTGCTCATGGTGAGTCTCGCACCCGCAGTGCTGCGAGTTGATATTCAGCGCTTGGCAGCGGTGACTCATCGCCATGTCAAGCAAGACGATGTCGCACTCTATGAGTTGATAGTGAGCTGGGCTTCTCTACAACAGCACTATCATCAGATGCAGTCTGATGTGAACAAATCTAGCTCAGAGAAGTCGAAGCCTACGACGAGCGACAACAAGAACAAGGGAAGCAGGAACAAGCCGCAGTTCACGAAGACTGCCGGCAAGGAGAAGACTCCGATCAAAGCTAGAGGGCTGCTACCCCGCCGAATACGGGGTGCAATGTGTGCAAAGGAAGCCACTGGGTGAAAGATTGCTCTAGTGCGACGGAGGACCAAAATACGACTGGATTGCAGGCTGCCCGTGACAGATGGATGGATTGAGTTGAACATGTCAAGGCGGTGAGGGTTGTAAGGCCTGGTGAAAGCCGTCGCATGTGCATAAATGGAGTACTGGATGTACCTTTCTATCCCGACACTGGCGCAGATAGCAATATCATTTCAAGAACGCTATTCGACGAACTACTGGGTCTTGGTGCAGGTGTGGAGTCGCGGGCACTGGAACCGCCCGTGCAGGTGTAAGTGGCGCGCGGCGCCAAAATGATGTGTCGTGCGACAGTAACTCTGGATCTGTGGATCGAGACATCAGCGGATCCTTTGAATCTTCGAGGCGTGCCGTGTCTCGTCCTTGACGGTAATGAGGGTGAATTCTTGCTGGGTCGGAAGACCATGCAGGATATCGGAATCGATATTGATCGGCTGTTCGAGCAGCTAGCATATGGAGGTCGAGTGAGTGATGCTGATGGAGATGATGTCTCGAACTACGATGCGGAGCTAATCTTTGAGATTGTCATGGATGACATACACCGGAACTTAGACCGCATGCCCCGGGAAGCGAAGGACGAGGGTTTGAGCCTACACGGTTGGACGAACTCCGTACCCTTGAGTAGGAGTACGATAACGTGTGGCGAATCCACGTTAGAGTCGACCCTCCTGCAGATGTGGAGCCGGTCAAAGTGCGACACCGGCCAGGTGCGACGCCCTTCCGTAGCGGTACACGCAAGTTTCTGAGCTGCAGCGCAAGTTCTTGCGCTCGTTCGCCAAGGAGCTTGAACGGAATGGTCTCGTTCGGCGAAATAATGCTTCACGCTGGGCATGCGCAGCTCTGCCCGTCAAGAAACAACATAACGATGACCATCGCTGTCCTGTTGACTATCGTCCCGTAAATTGTTGGACTGTGGCGCTAGCAGGCGCAACCCCGAACCTTCTCGTGGTGATTCAGAGTGTGAACGAGGCATACGGCTTCGGGCTATTTGATCTTTTCAAAAGCTTCTGACAGATTCCTCTCTACGCGGAGAGCCAAGGGTTGTTTAGCTTTGTCACCGAGGACGGAGTTTTCACTCCTTCGAAGGTTCCACAAGAAGCAAGTGATTCGCCGATGAATTTCCAGCTGCAAATGCAGGATTACTTCCTAGGAATGCTGTATGACAACGTGCTTGTCTGGATCGACGATCTCTTGATGCTCGCGAAGCCAGCGGCAGAGTACCTGGATAAATTGAGGCAATTTTTCGTGATCTTGCGAGCTCGCCGTCTGAAGCCTAACGCCACGAAGTGCAAGCTGTTCGGTAAGCGGGTGACCTGGTGCGGAAAGGTGGTGGACGGGGAAAGCATAAAGCATTCTCCTGAGAGGCTTGAAGCATTAGTGAACCTGCCATTGCCACCTACAGCAGCCGCTCGCTAGCAGTTCCCGTGCGCTGCTAACTGGCTTCGAGACTCCATGATGGACTATACATGAATGGTTCACCCCTCCAGTCCAAGCTTGAAGCTGTGATGACACAGCGCAGCCGGCGAAAGAGTCAATTGGCAGGGGTTGACCTCGACTGGCCTATTGATGATGCTTCGGCCTTCCAGGCGGTTGTCGATATGCTATTAACGTATAACAAGCAGAACTTTGTGGACACAGACGCTCGTGTCTGCCTGCTGACCGACGCATCGAACACCGGGTGGTCGATAATCGTCTCGCAAGTGCTTCAGTGGGTTGATGGAAAGTCTGTCACGGAACAGGCGCATGAGCTGTTGGTGTTCCGAGGCGGTCAGTTCACTGGACCCCAGCTCAACTGGTCAATAGTGGAGAAGGAGGCGTATCCGGTGGTACGTGCATGCGCAGATTTGGCTTACTTACTCGACCAGGAGAAGGGTATTCATATCTTCTGCGATCACGCGAATTTGGTCTACATCTTTGCTCCGGACAAGTCGGTGAAGCCTCACCTGCGGGAAAGTTGCAGCGGTGGGCTCTCCATATGGTTGCTCGCGATACGTTATCGAGCACATCACCGGCGAGAAGAATGTGTGGGCCGATCTTGTGTCGCGTTGGGGTCAGCGGACGCTGGGGACCGAATCAGCATCAGCGACAGCCAAGTGCGTCCGCCTGTTGGAGGAGGTGGATAATGTGGACGGAGAGGCCGGGTTCAGCGGACTCGATCTGGCCTCTGCCAATCTACACGTGCCACTTGAACCGAACGCCGTGACACCCGTCGCATCAGTCAAGAGGGTGACGACGTGCAGCAGCCGAGCTATGTCGGTACTCCGCCCGTTGCAGGATGATAACTTTGACTGGCCGTTCGTAGACTACATTTGCGAGGAGCAGCAGCGCTATAAGGCTACGGTGCACACGGAGGCTGACAGTTATGGCGTTATACGGGAAGAAAATAAGCTGTGGGTGGCTCACGAAGGCCGCGAGTTGATTCAGCGCCTGCTTGTAGGGGCACACTGCGGCCCCCAAGGCCACCGCGGAAGCGACGTGGTGGTAGCAGCGCTTACGGCGCGCTTTGCAATCGCCAACTTGGCGGCGATTGTGTCGAAGGTTTTACGAGCGTGTCTCCTCTGCAAGCACGTTAAAGGAGGCAAACTGGTTCAGCGGCCATGGGGACCTTCGACTACGGCTACACGACGCAACGAGTGTTTGCATATGGATTATCAGGAACTTGGCGAATCTTATGGACCATCTCGCTACGTTCTGATGTTGAAGGATGAACTTACCCATTATTGTGAATTGGTAGTCGCTGGCTGTCCGACAACGGCAGCCACTTCAAGGCTTCCGTGACGAACCAACTCGCGGAACAGCTTAAAGTGGTGCACGAGTTCGTGCCTGTGTATACTCCTTGGATTAATTGAACAGTCGAACGTTTGAAGCGTGACATCCTTCAGGTTCTCCGTGTCATGATAATGGAGCTCAACCTAGACACACGGAACTGGCCGTTCCTCCCCCGCTCATCCAGGCCAATCTGAACCACTCAGCCGTTGGCATCCATGGGTGGACATGCACCGATCGAGTTGTTCACGGGTTTACCGGCCTTGTCTCTGTTGGACACCGTGGTTGTGCCAACTGGCAATGCAAACCGCGTCGTGACACTCAACCTTGGATAGCGCCGCCCCGCAGTTGGACGTGCTCCGTCAGCATTTAGCTGAAATGCATCTACGGGTGGTAGAGCAGAAGGAGCGGCGCCGGTCATATGAGTTAGCCCGAGCCAAGGGTCAGACTTGCAACTTTACGGTGGGTGACTTTGTGCTGTGGTCCCGCGTCGATAAACGCGAACGGGGAAGTAAGCTACTTGTGCGCTGGGTAGGCCCTTTCGGGTCACCCAGGCGCTTTCGCGCTCTTTCCTGGTGACCCACCTCCTCACTCGTGGCGAGTTTGAAGTGCACGGCTCGCGTCTGAAGCACCACTGTGATGCTGATGTTGGTACAGCTGAGATTCGAGCAGGTGGCTACGCAGGGAATTGTTTTGAGCGTTCGTGCTATAGTGGATCATCGCTTCGAGACGACGGCCAACGAGTGGCAGTTTTTTGTAGCTGGCGCGGTCTTTAGGACGCCGAAAACGTGGGAGCCTTTCGTCTCCATTCACCGTGACGTACCAGCCCTGATGAATCAATAGGTGGAGTCTGTTGATGCTCCCGACCTGGCAGCACTACTCTAGTGACCCGGTTTTGCAACTTCAACGAGATTCATCACTGGACCGCTAGTGCTCGGAATTACTCGTTTCAACAATTTTCATTTTCCAAATTCCAATTTTCAGCTTTCAAGTTTTTTTACGGTGGTCGTCATGGGGGAAGTGTTGAGCGCATCAGGCGCAAGAAGTTCCAGATGACACCGCGGCGCTGGGCAGAGGAGAAAGCAGTCGATCACGGCGCCGATCTTGACACCGATCCCAACCCTTTTCCGGTTAGCACAATCAGGCGCGTGGCGGCAAGCCAACCCGACAAGCAGCAGAGGCTGCAGTGTGGGAAGGCATACGCCGAGCGGCGTGAGTGGGCGGCGGCATGAGGCAGTGACAGCAACCAGCAGGCAGGTCCATGATGCAGCAGCACAGAAGTCTCTGGTAGCTATAGGAGAAGCTCTACTTTGTCTAACCAGAATCTCACTTCGCAATTTTACCTTTAGAGCTCAAACCGGCTATAACAATCCAAAAATGGCGTACATGAATATGAAGTTAATTTTGCCGGACGAATGCCAATCCATTATTCTATAAACACTCACTTTGAGACTGAGTTTGTTGAGCTCAAAGAAAAATCCAGAGCTGTTCCATGAGTAGTCGCGGCTTTGTTATAACAAGAGACGAATTTACTTAATTCCCTTACAGCATTTGCAATCTCAGACATAGTTCCTCTAACCAAATACATGAGAGAGTCTACCAGTCCACGGTAGTCATATGGCTGTGCTGCAATAGCTTCAGCGCTGACATTTGTCTCTTTTTCCAATGTAATACTTGCTGCTGAGGTGTGGCTACAATTGTGCAGTTTATCATATCAACCTTTTCTAGCAAGTCTAAAATTTACTTATGTTGGGAAAACTGAGTTGCTTACGTGATGTGTCTCGTCTGATCTCCATTTTCAACAAATAATGGACCTCCCCAAGATCCCTCATTTTAAAGCGTTCTGCTAAACTTGCCCTAATTTCATTTACAGCTGAAAGCCTCGATCGAGCAATGGTCAAGTCATCGACATATACACGGGTCTGAAAATTGTAAAAGCGTGCCCAACTGGAGTGGCTGCTAGCCAATTTCCAGGCGGGCAAACCCGCCACGCTGCGTTTAAAGTTGGTCAATAGCGCGATAATATCTCGGCATCAAATCTTGCAGAAATCAAATTGATTTTCGACAACACAGTTGGCCTAATTGTCACGGATGAGATTTCAATGCTTGGCAGTGAGTTTACTGCCAAAATGAACAAGCGATTGCGTCTCGTTTACAATCCAGAATTGCCCTTTGGTGGCATATCATTGCTATGGGTATGTACTTTATTTATACCGGTTCATATTTCACTAACATAATCGTGTTGTAACAGGGGGTGATTTCTTACAACTAGAAGCTCTTATGGAAACACCACTTTGCAAAACGCTGTACAAGCCAAACCCAACTGAAATACTTATCCAAGCACGGGATATCTTCCGCCGTTTACGAGTTTTTCTTGAATCACAACAGCGAGCCCACATCTGTCCTGCCCAACAGAGAACTCTTGACGCGTTTCGAGCTCTCCCATCGTATCCGCAGAGCTCACGATCAGTCCAAAACTTTATCCGCTGAAAGATGAAGCGTTTGATTCAATAACGCATGAGCTCACACCGGATGAAGTACGCGATGATCCAGCTTGGATGGACGATGCTACTATTCTTGTTACTAGCAACGTTGACAAGTCTGCATTGACAGCTTGTTCAGCCAAATTATTGGCTTTGCGAACAAACACAATAGTATTACACTGGAGAAAACCGGTCGCCGACGTACCCGAATCGCTTCTCGAGCTCATTTATAGTGCTAACGATCATCCGTCTCTTTTTGGCTATTTTGTAAACGGCGGATGCGGAGAAATACTTGACAACGGCAATAGCAACGTTCAATGAGGAGTCGCTGGCACAATGTGCACATATGTATCGCTCGCTTGGAAAAAGCCAGAGGATACTGAAGCGGTGCTGAAGGTTTTTAATGGACTTACCGTAAGATCCGGTAATGAAGATGACCTTCCTCAGCCGCCTGATTTTATCAATGTGCAGTTGGTATCCACTGACGGAAACATTGTTCCCGCAACTTCGTGTCCACCTGAAAAAATTGGAGGCAGAATGACTTGTGAATGAAGCTGGGGACCGCGCGAATAAACGTAGTATCATCATCGCGATTGGCCTCATCTCAAACAAGAAAGACAAGTACCGTGTCAAGTTGGCACGCACACTGATGGCCAAGTCAATTGAGATTAAATATTCTCAACTCGCTGTCAAATTAGCACTGGTGATGACAGTTTCGAAGGCCCAAGGTGCCATGCTTAAACGCGTCCTTCTCTACCTAGAAGGCATCCCCGGAGCACTAAAATGGCTTTTCGACCACCTGTATGTGGGGACACACGTGTAATATGGGAACGCATGCTGCGTTGCCTTCCTTGTCACCTGCATTCAAAAGTCCCTGCTAAAAGCTTTGCAGCCCAACATTGATAGAACAAAATGGCGAATGGATATTAGCAACGATGGTTACTGGCAACCCCACCAAGACGAAAACAACTTCAATAACAACTTCAGCCACGCGAAGGATTCCGGGACAGTTTGCTCTCTTACTGCCATATATCGTTAATTTAACTGACACGTACTGACCGCATTAGGCATCCATCACGTTGGAGGCGCACTGCGAAGAATTACCAGCATTCTTGCCTTCTTCAAAGTTCATTACTCCAACTGCCACTGACAGGATTAGACATTCGTCACCCAAAGTTGCCCCGCCACACTCATAACTCAATTTGGCGTTCCACACAAGCCGCACAACTCCCTTCCACACCATCACTACCCACGAAACCATGGACTTTGATAGCATCCCCGTACCAAAAGATTACAAATCCCCTCGAACGCCGCGGAAAAGCGAACAAGATGCCGTTCTTCGCATTATCGCCACATCGGATGGTAAACGCAAACCATGCTAGGTATGATATACTTGTTCTACTAACATGTCTTGGTATGAATGATAAGCTTTCAAAATTTTCCTGGCCAAAGTCCCCGCAGACCCCAAAAACGTCCAGATAGGCGCTATATTCATTTGGTCCAGCGTCCACACACTGAAGGATGGACGTCACCTGGTCCGAATCCACCTTACTGATTTATTCGCCCGCGAATCAATTCAAAGACTTCAAGAGGTACTACTTTAGTCTTATTCCCTTCTAATTACTGACGTACGTTAAACGATTTTTGCTTCATTACACAGAAATATCAAAGCAAGTATACATCCAACTAGTACGATATTGACTCTGATCTAATGACTGGATCGATCTGGGATGCTGATGATACCACGCAAGGACTACCTTCTCCGGGCCAAAACATCAAAATCTCACACTTCACAAGTCCCAAACTCTATCGAAATACGTGTTGCCAGTTTAGTACACGCATTCAAGATCTCCAGTTCAACGAGCCCAAGACTTCTTCTGGGGCTAACCAAGAAACGGACACCGACTCTTCTGCTGTTGATGGTGAATATCCTTATGAGAAAAAGGTCCAGAGAAGCAAGCTGCTGAACCCCGAGCGACCACCAACTTGGTCACAAAGCGTGAGGCCCCATCAAGCACCGGAGCTCAAAACGTTCCTCCCGCTATGCCCATTCCTTCCCCGGCCGACACGAAGTCACGTATGAAGAAGCCCAAACTCGCTTAACAGGCTTCCTTCAACCGCACCACGCGGCTCACAATCAACCTATTGCACAACTCTGCTATTTCTTTAATCGACTTCTTAAATTCAAATAAAAATCGCGTTGAATTCATACTTAACCCTTTCGCGAGCCACCTATCTTAACTATAATATACAAAGCTAAAATGTTTGTTTCCTAAAGGAGGCAAAATGCTACCTGTTAAGGTGGTGACGGGCTCTCCTTCTAACGTATCAATACAGCGTGACTCCAGCAGTTACATTTTACGGTAGGTTTCTCGTGAAAGGAGGCAAAATGCTTCCTTTGATGAAGACACGGTACTGTCTGGTCATGGCTCTGATTGGGCAGATATGACTACCCTTCGATGATATTGTACTGGCGAGATGAAATGCACCACCAGTTTTGGTAGGGCTCCATAATTCTGCAAGGAATTGCTTGTTTAGCGCGAGAATTTTTGTTGTTGGAAAGCTCCGTGTTTCCTCGTTTAGGTTATCTGCTTTAGAGCTTCTAAATCGCTGGCATTCAATAGCTGTAATTAAACGAAAAATTCATGTCCGCAGAAATCGTAAGAAAATCGAGGCTATAACACGTCATATGGTCATCACGTAATCAACATACGGTTTTAGGGGACCTCTGTGGTTATATTACAAAGTCTTTTAAATTTTATAACCCAGGACACCCAACTACCTCTGAAATTATATATTTAAAACCGAACTGCGTATTCGACTGCGGAGGTCGAGTCATTGTGCGTTGTGGACTCGGCGGCAAATGCTCGTAGCTCTTCACGGGATGAGACAGGTGTTGAAGCGGGGACAGCAGCTTGAGCATTCTCGATGTACGCTATTTCTTGTCGCTGAACCTTCTTGAACGCACCGATCCATTCCGAATTCTTAACTGCCGCTAGGCCTCTTCAATCTTGTCACCTAAGTCATCTAGAGATTCGGCTGGGTTGAGCGCAATCCGATCTTTGGGGCCCCCATATCCTTTCAATCGGCTGCAATTCTGGATGAAATGGGGCGTGTAAAGAACTTCGTGTTGAAATTTACGGGCAGTAACGACAGCCTCGTAAATAGGACTTGGACGGACCTTAACAAAAGTTAAATAAATGTTAGATAATAATAAAGAAAAACGATTAACTTACCTGTGCAATGACAGCTCGCAGTTGTTTTCGTGTGTAGTGCGCAGGTGCAGTGTAGCCTTGGCTGAATAACCAAGTGATGAGCTCTGCCTTGATTGCTGTGCTTGGAGGTGGAGCATTCGTCTGGGCCTTATGGTAGGAGGCCCCGTCCATATGAATACGGCAATTGCCGTACACCAGCTGTAGCACGGCACATAAACTTTCAAACCAATGGTTGAAAAAGATTACCATTGAAGTTTCCATGGTAGTCCGAATCTGTAGCCTTGTAGTGAGACGGCCAAAACTCGAGGGTGTCGGGCACCCACGCCGCATGCAGCTTGCCGTTTTTGACGTGGACCACACCAGCACCGACAATACAGAACCGCTGACCTATGCCGCTTGCGGAATAGCGAGGTGAATTCTTGAGCAGCCACGTCGACCCTGCAACGTGATTGACGTTGCAATAACTTTCATCGAGGTAAACCTCTGGCAGCTTAGGATATCTGCGAGCGTTTAAGTTTGAAACTTTTTTTGCAAGTAAATATTCCTGTAGGCATTATTACCTTCGGAGTCGGCGCGTGGGTCACGCGCACGACCCCTACGTCCATTCTCTTCAGCTCATCTCGCATCGTCCAGGCAGGAATAGAAATCCCTATCAAATGTTTTTCCTCGGCAACCAAGATATTCGACGTGACTGGCTTCTTTGATAAATTACGGACATGAATAATATCCGATAAAATACCTTAAAGCTGTCCCACTTCTGACCTCGGAGGGCATCCGCATGGAGCGCAACACGCAGTGAAAGTAGTGTCGTGGTGTCTGTTCCAGTGGGCCACCGTGCGCTTTACCATGTCCTCTGACACCGCCAGACACGCAGCTACACGCTGACGTACGGCTCGATTCTCGGGGTCCCGTAGTTCGCGAGCTTCGTCCAAAAATATGTGTGTGCACGGATGATGAGCAGTTTCTCATGTGCTGTTAGATGCCTCATGCTAGAGGCAAAAACGAAAGTGAGACCTAGTAAATAGGAAATATATACGCTCTACATGCTGACAATTCTTTTGGTGTTCTTAGATTTTTCGAGCGGTCAATACCTTTTATTTTATGACCAAATGAAAATTCTGGTGGTGCATTTCATCTCGCCAGTACAATAGGTCTAAAGGAGCCAATCAAAGGCCGCCAAAAGCTAAGTATTCCAACGTAAATTTCCCATCGCATATGGTACCATTGCATAAGCGTGGATCGACGACGGACGCAACAATAAGGATAGATCATTTTTCTTGTTTCTACTATGTCAACCACTCCGACGGCGGCGCTAACCGCTCATTTCCTGATTTATCCCCCTGGACAAAATGGCGGAGAAGTGCTCGCTTGACAAAGAGAGGCCAACAGCACGGAAGTTCCTGCAAGATATAGGGACTCAGGGCGATGATATTACACGGACGACGACGATGCTTGAATTCAACAGTGCGTGGAAAGAGCTCAAGGCCGCCGGGTGGACGCATATGGCTTGACAACCGATTTCGTATGTACTTCCTGGTCGATCTGCTGGTGGAGAAGACTTCCTTCTAGGTGAAGAAGCTGTATTGCGCTACTTCATTGAACACAGTGGGTTTATTTTAATTCGATCCCTACGCTGCGTAGGGCTCGAATGCGTAGGCTACGCATCCAGATTTCGATCTAGTTATGTCCTTATTACCGTGGCACAGCAGCTGCCCTACCGCAAGAAGTTGGCGGTGGGGACGGACTTGTCGAACGGGATAGCGGTAGACGCGTTGGTGCAGCCGGCGAGGAAGTTGGTGACAGTTCCGCAGCAGCCGCCCCTCAGTGAGAAGGTGGCGGCGTGGACAGATTTGAGGGTGTCCGTGAAGGTGGCGGTGGACGCATTTGTGCTGCCGGCGAGGCTGCTGTTGGTGATCATTTCGCAGCAGCCGTCCCTCAGCATGAAGGTGATGAGCTTGGCGTCGGTGGTAATGAGTGTGGGGGACGGCGTGGTGTTACAGCCGTCGATGTTGGTGATAGTATCAGCATCGTTGCAGCTCACCAGCACCAAATAGTGGACGGGACGCTCGGTCATGTTGTCGCTGGCGGCGATGACAACGGTGATCGTGTTGGATCATCGGTCGACGCTGGCAACAGTGGGGGTACCGCAGCTACGGTTCGACAGCGAATCGTCGACGGCACGGGCAGCAATGGCGACGGTGGCGGCGATGGTAGATGCGTCGTTGCGGCTGAGCAGCAGCAAACCGTGGACGGTACGCGCGGATATGGCGATAATGGCGGCGGTGACGCCGACGAGTGCGATAACACAGCGCTTGTGGCTGTTGATCTTTTTGTGTCGCGTCAGCTGGGCAGGCCTGGCAAGTTCAAGATCGTGGTTTAGCCTTCGTCTCCAGAGCGAACTGCGCTGCAATGTTTCCCAAGCCAGCACCGATGTCTAAAAACATGTCATTATCTTTCACCTTTCGATCCTTTCAATAATACCTGACACCGCAGCAGGCATTATCTTTTCTGCATTTTTGTCAGTTTTACCTGCTTGTTGGCGCACATCAGCAGCAGAAACAGCGCTCAAATAGCACGGATGGCGCTTTCGGCCTTGGTAGGCGACAGGATACAAAGCTTGTTCAAACAAAGGGCTTTGGAGAAGCTGTGGAAAAAAGCAGGGAGGGAAACGCGCAAGGTCGTTACCGTAGGTTCGGTTTAGTGCGTGAAGCTTCATCTGGAGTTGTTCTGCCGTGCTGTTTCCGCGCATATTGCGCTCGATGTCTTTCCACACTACTCGCGCCTCATGGGGCTCGTACTCACAAGCAAGAACGATGATTTTCTTATCTTCCACGTCGGAAAAGCTTGTGCACATTTCCAACTTCCGAAAATGAGGGAGCGGAGGCGAGTATTGCACTTGACTGTTGTATGTGATATGGTAGATAGCCATAATTTGTGGCGCTGCATCTTACTGGTCGAGGATATGCTTTGGGAGGAGCACACCTTGTTTCCAACGAGTAAAGGCCAGCAGTAGACACGTATTTGGCCATCATTAGACATTCAAGTGAGTCTGGAATAGACACCCTGGCTGTGCGACCGTGTGCACTGTTCTGTATAGGTACAGCTGTCACATTGATTATACTCAGCTTCTATTAATATTATCCGGTACGTGCAGTGAAAAAGGTGCCAACAAAAAACGAATGGGGCGCCACCAAAATGCGTGAGCAAAACGAAAATCCTCTGGAGCTGAGGCAAGGAAAGTCCAAAACCAAAATGCAAGCAGGGCACGTCTAACATAATATGCATTTACGAAGGACATTGTCCAACGTCCGCCCAGGTAAAAAGACGAGACGATGTCGGTTTGAGCTGTGTGTGTGCCTTCATCGCTGTAAATACATGTACTAACAATTTAGCTTCACAACTCGCATCTACAGCAACAAGACGAATCCCGACGCGTGCTCCCGCCGTCGCAGCGTCCCGCCGTGCTATCTACGTTTCGTGAGCAGCGGTAAGAAAGGAGGCGGCATGCTGCCATTTTGTTTCTATGAAGACAATGTGTCTGACTCTAATTCACTCGATTTTGACTCTTTTGACGTGCACCTTTGAGCAGTAGCTTGCCTGTGTGCCCCGCCACATGCTAGTTGGTTGTTAGCTCACCTGAGACCTGATTAAAGCAGGTTGTCGTAGGTGGGTTCGCGAGTGCAAGTTTATTTATGTGGATTAATTAACTAACAGCAACATACCCTCCAAGATACCTGTATCTGAAGAACTGCATTGCTTCTTGAGGTCTACCGTTGACGCATCTTGCAGACATACCTGATAGGAAGCTTTCAAAGAAAACAAGAACAGCAACGCCGCAATTGTAGCTGTCTTGAATCGCAAACTTGATGTAGGTATTGTAGCGATATTGACGCGGAGGAAGCAGCGAATCAACCTCTTTCTCCAGAAATTGATGAAGGGAAACGAGCCGATCGCCGCACTGATGCGGGCCGAACACCAGCATTGTCGATTTTGCAGTGTCACAGATGACCCCACACCAATGACTTCGATTTGTGCTGACGACCATGAGTAGCGCCGGCGCCTTTGCGTAGCTAAACACTTCTTGATTTTGCGCGACCTCTAACGCGACGTCCCTCAAAGGTAGTCGGAGCACATTTGCCGGTAATGCTACTGCGCGCTGCTTGTGTCGGTACTTCCGCATCAAGTAAACTATAGACTGATCGAGAGAGCTCTCATCTAGCAGCTCCCTCCTCGCATACGTCACTTGGTACCATTCCTCGTGTAGGACGCGGAGCCTGAGCAAATGCAAATTTACAGACTCGATTGGCACACGTGCTTCGATCTCGAAATCATCCTCCGGAGTAAACAAAGCGTTGCGCTCACTAGCCACCCACTTTTGGCAGCATCAAGGGGTATCATAGGCTTCCAGCAGTCTGTACCACATATTCATTGGCATCGATCGTGGCAATAGCGTACGTTGTATCGTCCACCTTGACAACGACACGCTTGCGCAAAATGGGCAATCCCCGCGTTTTCTTCCACTTAACAATAAAATTGTCGACTCGCTTGCCATAGGACTTGAGGACTGTTGTAGCTAATGTTAAGTACCAACTTTTGGTAAACAAATCTGGTTTCTAATCTTAGTTAGAAACAGATGTCAATTGGTTAGAGCTTGGTATTACTATAAGTATACTGAGCTTAAGAGATGTTATTGAATGGCAACCAAGGCCAACAAAGGAAAAGAGAACCCAACCGGATGAAGAGCTGGGGACGGCACTCACTTTTGAATTTTCCGCTCCGTCTGACGGTCATTCATACATACAACCTTGGCCAAGACAACAATATTTCAGATACTTCGGATGAGTGTCTTGACCAAGCAAGAGAAGACCGTGCACGTCGGCCTTGAAAAGTTCTCAGGCCGACAAATTAAGTATGCTACTTGGAAAGACAAGCTGCTCACGCACGTGGCCCAGTTGGACCTGGACGTAGAAAATCGGCTTCTCGAAACCGGTCAACCGGAGCCGAAGGTTGTCATACGTGACTTCCTGAAGTCAACGCCGCCACGTCTGACGGATGTAGACGTGAAGGCAGCTCCTCCTGATGAGCAATTGGGATTGCGCAGGGAGATCATGGTATGGCGCAAGGCGGATGCACCAATGCGTCACGTCCTCAACTCGACCCTCCCAAGCTCGTTCCTGTCGTCCTTGCCCGACGATGTGAGGAATCTGGAGGTGTGCGTTATTTGGCAACATCTCGAGCGCAAGTTTGCACTCGGTGATGCTGGAGGATTGGTGTCCCTGACGAACCGCTGGAATCGGATTCTAAGCTCGAATTGGAAAGACACCATGACACTTTTCACGCTTCTCAATCAAGCGCGGAACGAAATGAATCGGAAGTCCAAGAAGCTCCTCGGTAAGGAGATGATGACAGAGACGATGATGTGCGTGCAAGTTTTGGCGCAGCTTCCTAGTGAAATCTGGGCGTCGTCAATTGAGCTTTCGGAGGAAGCGTTCAGCGCTGAAAGATTGGAGATCGCTCTGAACAAGCTCTTCGGTGACAGGTCCAAGAAGATGATCACCGGTTCTGGTGATGCGACGTCGGTGACGCGCATCAATAACGTCAAGAGTGACCGGACTGCGCGCGGTTACGACTCGAAGAAACGCAAATCGGACGGAAGCACCAATGTTCAGGACCAGGGGTGCTTCTATTGCTTCAAAAAGGACATCAGAAGGTTCAGTGCGAGCGTATGAAGGCCGACCGCGGCCCCAATCGTGAAGGTGGACCGCTCTTCCGCACGAATATGTATGCGCAACAATCCAAACAGGCCTCAATCTACCCCACGAAGATTGCTACGGTGCAGCGGGTAGCCAAGAAGCAAAGGACGCATGAACCGCCAACGGATGTCGAAATGGAAGAAGAATTCAGCCTTTCGGCTTCGGAGAAAGCTGATTCGGAAGATGGCGACGGAGGCTGTTTGAAGAGCTTTGGTGAAATCGACACCTCGGTACGTAAACGATATGGTATTTTTGAGTTGGTTACGTCGACTAACAGTTACGGATGATCTGTGGATTGTTGATACAGGAGCTGGATTTGGAATAAGCCCAGACAAAGGCTGGTTCAAATCGCTACACAAAGGTTCGAGTCATAGGTTTGAGTATGATAACGGTAGCACATCAGAAACCTCTCTAACTGACTCAATACAAATACATGTTGCAAGTCCTTTCAATAAGTCTATCGGTCTAAAGATTAGGAACATTGCGTTTGACAAGGAATGTGGGAGCAATTTAATTAGTGCTTGTCATCTCGCTAAGCAAGGGTATAATCACATTCAATCTCAGGATGGGGAGTTTTTGTATTTCTTCAATAAGAAAGGACAGCTTTTATTTGCTGCTGTGCAAAAGGGGGTGGTGTATTACCTGCCCTCTTCCAGGCAGATTAAGGTGCAAACCGTAAGCAAGAGCCTTACAGAAACACAGAAAATTGCTTTGATGCAAAAGTGACATCTTAGACTAGGCCACGTTCACAGGGCCAGACTATTAGCAATATTTTCTCATAAGTTAGTTGAAGGAATTCCTCATATACCTCAGAATGAGCTAAAATATATTCCTTTCTTCTGTGCGACTTGCGAAGCTGCAAACTCGACACGTATGTCATATAGAAATAAAATAGTGACACGGTCTAAGCAGCCATTGCACACTTTGCACATGGACACTATGGGAAATATGAAAGTAAACGGTAACTATGGTGGATATGGTTATCAGTACACGTTAGCAATTGTGGACGATGCAACGTCGTACAAGTGACTATTTGTGATGAGGTCTACAAAAGAAGTTTACAGTCATGTGGTTAACTTCATACTGCTACTACAAAACAGCATCACTATGAAATAAAGAGGATAAGAAGTGATGGCGGTACAGAAATTGTCAATCAAAAGATGAGGACATTTCTGCAGTCGAAAGGTACCAGTTTTGAGAAATCAAATGTAGAATGTCAAGAAGAGAATGGGAGCGCGGAGCGCTGCCATCAGACATTAATGAGACAAGTAAGAAGTTCACTTCTAACAGCGGCTATGCCAGCACACTGGTGGCCAGAGTCAATAAAATACGCTGTTGAAGTGTCGAACAGAATTCCAACTTCTAGACTTGGAAACACTTCGCCCTACGAAGCGTTACATTGTAAAAACCGGGTGGTAATATACTTCAAATATGGGACAGTGTATGCTATGCTCATATCCCAAATACTAAGAGAAAGGATAAGAAATTAAGTTCAAGAGGTTTAGAGTGCAAGTTTCTCGGTCTTGCAAACGATTATAAGAGCTACAGACTGATAGATACTGTCAACAATGTATTATTGGTAACTCGAAGTGTTAAGTTTGATACAGTTGATCAGTCGGCTGTGATAGCCAGGTCGTTTCTTCCAAACAGGAACCATACGCTAACCTCTAAAGAAAAGGAAGACATAAGAGTGTACATAAGTGGCAACGATAACCCGTCTAAAGACCCGCCAACTCCAAGTGTGGGGGCCGTGGGAGCTGTGGGAGCTGGTGTCACTCAGTGTGACGAGGATGAGAAGTCGGATGTTAGTCATAGTGACGAGTCGTCTTCTCAGGTTGCAGAAAGGTCAACTTCAACCGAAATGTTAATAGACACACAAAACGATATTAGCTGTGTGGAACACCACGATAAGCCACGTGCATTGCGTAAGAGGCGACGAAGCCCAAGACTAAGTGGATATGAAGTAACAATAAACCCAATTTTAGGGGTCACAGTTAGCAGGACTCGTATCCCAATTCCGAAATCACTAAAAGCGGCACTAGCAGGGCCATACCGGGAACCATGGATCGGTGCATTAGAAGTTGAGTATCAGGCCCTCTTAGAAAATAAGACATGGAACATGGTTGATCTACCCAACGGACGCAAGGCATTAGGGTTTTAGATGTAAAATATCATGCAGATGGATCTGTAGAACGATTTAAAGCGCGACTAGTGGTAATGGGAAATACACAGCGATTTGGAGTTGACTACGGCGAGATATTCTCACCGGTAGCCCGATATGAGTCATTGAGATTAGTGCTCGCAATTGCGACAATAGAGGATTTCCAAATCCACCAAATGGATGTGTCAACTGCGTTTCTTAATGGGGAAGTATTTGAGGAAATATATATGGTTCCACCCTTGGATTTAGGCAACGTCATAATGGCAAAGTCTGTAAACTAATAAAGAGCCTATATGGACTAAAACAGGCGCCACGAATTTGGTACAGGGTGCTGCACACCTTTTGGAGTCATTAAAATAGAATACTGTTTGTACAAGAAAAGTGGAAGGTTAATGGAGTAACCCACGTCGTCTTAATAAGTGTATATGTTGATGACTTAACCATTGCTCGCTCAAGGCTATCAGCTGTAAATGAAATTAAGGCAAAGTTGTCAGAACGCTTTAAAATGAAGGACCTTGGAGAGGTCCATTATTTGTTGAAAATGGAGATAAGAAGAGATAGAGCTCGTAAGCAACTCAGCCTATCGCAACATAAGTATATTCTAGACTTGCTAGAAAAGTTTGATATGATGGACTGCTCAATAGTAGCTACTCCTCAAGAAGCAAGTACTACATTAGAAAAGAGACAAATCTCAGCGCTGAAGCTATTGCAGCACAGCCGTATGACTACAGTGGATTGGTAGGCTCTCTCATGTATCTGTTTAGAGGAACTAGACCTGATATTGCTAATGCTGTAAGAGAATTAAGTAAATTCCTCTCTTGTTATATTAAGTCTCATTGGAGAGCTGCACAGAGAGTACTTAAGTATCTGAAAGGAACATCGATGTATGGGTTAGTATATGAAGGAACTAACAAAGAGGTAGTTTATGAACTATACAAAGATGCGAGCTTCGCAAATGCTAATGAGGATCGTAAATCAGTTACTGGTACGTGTCAATACTCGCTGATGCATGTGTCTTGGGAAGAGTTGTAGACAAGATAGGGTCAGTTTGCACACAGCACAGGCTGAATTAGTTGCCGTAAGTGAGGGTGTAAAGGAAAGCGAATGGTTATGGCTGCTCTTAAAGGAACTAGGATGGCAACAAAAGCAGCCAATTTATTGTTGGTGCGACAATACAGCAGCAATAAGTATAGTTAAGAATCCTGCTAGTCATTCGTCGACTAAGCATATAGAGACGAGATACGTATATGCCCGTGAATCATATGAAAGAGATCGTATCGACATTACGTACTGTAATACCAAAGATATGGTAGCAGATGCACTGACAAAGGCAATGCCCCAAGTACAATTCTGCAAGATACGAGAGCTTATGGGGTGAGAAATCTTGAAGCCAACAACTGCAAAGGAAATACGCAGGCAAGCTAAGTCTCACAACCCCTCCTCTTCGTAGACGACGTCGATAACGTGGCACTTCAAATCGTGTTAATAAACTGACTTAACACTTTCATTTGATTTGTAAGAGTTGCCCATCATAAGATAAGTTTAGGTACAATAAGACCGTCAGACAAGAGCTACGTTTTGCAGCCCCGATGGAAGTTATGCGAATACGTCAACAAGTTTCTAGGACTGCATTGATAAGAGATCACTACGTAAAACGTATAAGCCATTTTTTGATGAATACAGCTACAGGTGACATGAGTGTCGATTGAATGGATCAAAATAGGTCAAAAAGGTATGCCATTATAGTTTTTGCAGCCCCAGCTCTCCATGCATGATAATGCTGGTGTTAAGCTAACTATATGTACTGTACATAAGACGTATGCAAAGAGATCCCACAGAGTAGATTTTGCTAAGTATCGCTTGAGCGTATCGGTTGTGCGTCTCTTTGTGGGAGTGTTGTAGTTAAGGTTAAGTACCAACTTTTCGTAAACAAATCTGGTTTCTAATCTTAGTTAGAAACAGATGTCAATTGGTTAGAACTTGGTATTACTATAAGTATACTGAGCTTAAGAGATGTTATTGAATGGCAACCAAGGCCAACAATGGAAAAGAGAACCCAACCGGATGAAGAGCTGGGGGCGGCACTCACTTTTGAATTTGCCGCTCCGTCTGACGGTTATTCATACATACCACTATGGCCAAGACAACAATAAGGACCTTACGTGGCAATATGACCACGAGCTGGTCTGGAGGTTTAGCCGCTGCGTTGGTTGCGCTTGTCACCACAATAGTTGGCCGCACAAGTTTGAGCACCTTGAGCTGGCGAAGTCGACTTGCGTACTCCACGTAGGGTCCTCCAACTTTCACAGCGTCTTCAAGCAACTTTAGCGATAGATGTTGCATTCTCTTGGCCGATTTTCTCGTCGGCTTTCTCACTTGTGTGATGACTCCCGGGAGCTGGTAACAGCAGGGCCCTTTTCGGACGCATGTCCACTTATAGCTCCATCTTCTGCCGACCCGCATCTTGCTGGAAACTCCGGCTCTGTCGACTCCACATCTCCTGGAAATAACGACTCCAGTTGAATAATGCATGGCTCTTCTATCACAGGAGCGGCTGTATTAGTAGAAATGTGAGGTGATTCCGCCTCAGTAACATTAATGGGCTGCTTCAACGATTCATGTGCCGCCTCTGGGCTATGGCGACCCCGGTAGTGGTCCAAAAAGCGTCGTATCCAGCTTGCCTGGGTCTTCGCGGGTTGTAGGGCAAATTCATCTATGTTGACGCAGTACGCCATCAGTATGGCAGGCGTGACAACCCCCAGGCAATTGTCGTAAAACTCCACAACGCGCTCTTCATACGACACCACCTTGCGCGGACGACCGCCACCTTTTCTTCTGAAGCGACAACAAATTGTACTTGGG
Organism: Phytophthora hibernalis; assembly: GCA_012656075.1. Lineage (NCBI taxonomy): Eukaryota > Oomycota > Peronosporomycetes > Peronosporales > Peronosporaceae > Phytophthora > Phytophthora hibernalis. The sequence goes on along the minus strand of JAAKBF010000053.1, from coordinate 784,247 downwards.
TCTTTGATGTAGCTGAGTTCCCGATTAGATAGCTTCTCACGCCAACCAAGAAAAGTGTTTGACTTGACGCGAAGAGCTTCAGCTGCCTCGGAGAGCGACCAATTCTTGTTCTGCTGCCAGATTTTCAGCTTCTTGACTTGCTCTTCGGCAGAGATCTGCACGCATGTACGCTTTGACATGCAAAGCGGTAGGGGACGTTGGAAGGAGAGGGGTGTTGAAAACGAGTGGACTTGAAGAATGGAAGTACCGGTATTGACGGCTGCCATTGAATAAAACTGATTATGATTCCATTATCAGTAATTCCGATTCGAGTAAATATGAATCCGTTCGAGTTATTTTGAATCCGTTCGAATTATTTTGAATCCATTCAAGTAAATATGAATCTGTTCGAGTTATTTTGAAGCCGTTAGAGTTATTTTGAATCCATTCGAGTAAATATTAATCTGTTCGAGTTATTTTGAATCTGTTCGAGTAAATATGAATCTGTTCGAGTTATTTTGAATCCATATTTACTCGAACGGATTCGTATTTACTCGAACGGATTCAAAATAACTCGAACGGATTCATATTTCCTCGACCGGGAATCGACCGATCGGGTTAATTTGAATCTGGTCGGGTTGAAGTGCATCTAGGAATCATGAAACATTCGATCGCAACAATACGCTTGCTATTACTAAAAGGTATCTACACTTGCGCTTTAAACGCGTACACATTCCTCCGTCAATTCAGAAGCGCTTCCACTTGAAGTGCACGGGTCATGAGAGGAGACCGATCTACGTTCCTATCGTTTATATTCTCGACACCAATGTCCTCAGATCTCAACTATTACCACTTCCCTATTAGACGCCAACAAATCGGCTCGAACATATTTGTGAAGGCCTGCTACGGTGTAGTTCGTCGAATTTCAGCGGATTCGATGCTTGGCCAAGATAACAAGCAAGCAGACTGTCGGTTATAAGCCATCGTTAATCCCCACGAGAACCTGACCCAGAGGGCTCTACGCACAAGCTTAACTGCATCAAATGCGTAACCACACCACACTTCGTTCGAACAAATGCCTACGCCTCGTATCCATATAATCTCAATGGTGAAAATTGAAGTCTGCGATTACTTAGCGTAACAAGTACTGAATATCTAAAGCAGGCGAAGCAAGCAGTGGACGGCCAACCTGTCTAAGCATATTGAGTTTTCTTCTCGTGCGAGATAACTGTCTGGCGCTGGTATGTCGAAATGCTCGACTTGCGTCGCTATAGGTGATCCTGGTCACAACAGCGACGCTATGTCTAGCCCGACATGCCTAGTTATAGGACTCTGCGCCTGCATCGTAGCCAACAATGGATTGTTCTCGCGCAACTCAATTATCCGTTGCCGAAGTACACGTATAACCCACCAACATCACTCTGCTGTCGCTCTAAACTTGCGATCGGGCCAGGAGTAGTTATAGAACCACCGTTGCTGATGTCTTCAAATTCAAAATCGTGGAGGAACTCTTGCACAGATGAGCTAATTACCCCAAATGGGTCAGATGCTGGATCGAACAGCTCACCAGAGCGTCGGTTCGTACGTTGGTCTGATAACCCCGTTCTGTCTACAGGTTGTACCACCAAACGAGCCGCATTTCTTGGTCCAACCTGGCGCGTTTTGCGAACCCGGCGATTCTTGAATTTGATGTGCAATCCAGCAAGCTGAGGCCGAGCGCCATTCGTCCACATATGACATGAGCGCAGGAGAGGAACTTCTTGTAATACGGACACACACATTCGAACGTGTTTGTTTGAACAATCCAGCCTTCTCTCGGCATTCCTGCGTGGTGGGCCCGTCGAACCGACCACTTCACTGCCGATCGATAATACGTGGATGCTGCTTGTTTCTCTTTGTCCGTGAGGCATCTCTGGGAAAGCGCTACTGCACTTTCTTGTGCACTGTCAACTACTTGAGAATCACCAATCCCGGTAAAACCCACAAGGTTTCCGTTTTCTCCATTTTCGTCGCCAAGGTAACAAACTCGAACGACCGATTCGGTTCTTGTAGAGTAAACAGCTACACGTTGCGTTGTTACCAGGACTCTCGCCAGTTTCTTGGCTTCTTGTGGAGGTGATGAGCACTTGTTGGATGTATAGTAATTGAACAGTCTTCAGCAATTGTCAGCAATTTCAAGACAAGACGCCGGCCTTCCGCAGAGTATAACGCTTGATGCTTGCGTTGAGCACTTCACATGGGTTATTTGTTGTTGCAAACCCACCGGAAGAATGAAAAATTGCCATCGCCAGAATCGGCTAGACAGCCACTGGGTATAAAAATAATCAACAATCGTCCACAAGCGAGTTTCACTTCGCCAAACAGGAACGACACGCTTCCATCCCGAGATTAACTCGGATATGCTCAATGCATAGTGCATATCCAAGATTCCACGATAAACGATCGCGCGAAGCGAGTCTGGCAAGTGACCAATCCGTTTCCGTACGTTGTATATTACGTGGAAAAAACACATTAAGTATTTGCAGCTCTCAAATCCAGGAATCCGCCTGAGAGCATTCAGCTGAGCTGCCTCCGCATCTCCCATGACGGAATCAATCCTGAGGGAGGTTTTCATGTGCACCTGAAAAAGCTTCACGAAGAATCCTATTGCCTCGAAGTACTCGCTTTCCGTTCGCTGACTAACGATAAACACAGTCGCAAGTTGGTAGACGCGCCGTTTATCAGTAAATCCGCACGTTATCACAGGATATCCAAGGTCACTTAGCTTAAAAGTTGCATCGAGATGAAAGATCAGAAATGGCTCTTGTGATTGAAGCTCCAAAATGCTGCGTATGAGATTGATGGTTGTGATGCCAAGTATCAGCGGCTGTTCGTCTTCTCCATTTCCAACGAAAGGGAAGCCGTCGTCATCTTCGCGGTTGCCAAAAACGAAACCAGCGTTGTCGGCTGTATCAGCGATGCAAGCCTTTTGCCGCACGAGCTCTTGCACACGTAAGATGGAATTTTTCGTACCATGATACCAGCGAATCTGCTTCACGCTGCGCCGAACTTGAGTGTACGAAGGATATCCTAACACGGGCTTCGGAATTTCGGTTTTCAACATGCATACCCACGATTTCCTCGTTGCGTTTCATGTGAATACCGTATTCCCTCTCTTACAAGCGTCGCTTAGTTACAAGCGTCACTCACTTTTAGCCAATGAAACAATAGGTATAATACCGGTATATTCGATATGATCGTCATATCTCCCTGGTCATGCGCCAGAATTGCTTTTTCGCCGGTTGAAGGTCCGTGAGTTTGGTTGATTTTTAGTTATTAGGGTTCTATTTCATTATGCACTTAAGTATGAATTCACGTTGCCAATCATCAACAAGTTACTATTGATACCAGTAGAATCCTGTTAGAATTTCTAGCACACGGTCCTTAAAAACAATGCATGTATTCCCAGCTAAGTCGAAGACGGTCTAGTTCAGAAGTATCCCGATAGATATTATCTTATTGCCATTTTTGCCAATTTTTTAACCCCTTACTTTTGCGGTAGAAGTCAGAGGAAATCCACACAAAGAAAGTGCTACTAAAAAAAATCCGTGAAGTAACGCGAATCACTTTTACCAGGGGCTTCCACCCCTTTCTCGTTTCCTTCATTCTCCAAGATGCCAGGTCGGCGCAACAAGCAGCAGGAGCAAGAACTCGTCATCGGGCGTCCGCGCGGCGGGGGTCGGGGGCGTGGCCGAGGAGGAGGAGGAGGCAGTCGCGGTAGGGGCCGTGCACCCACTGCGTCACCCGCGTGCTCCGTGGTGCCGCCGCCTGCGCCCGCCGCCGCTTCTCCCCGCGTCGAGACGCTGGCGCAGGAGTTGGAGGAGAAGGCGCGCGTGTCGCAGGGGAGCCGCAGCTGGTGCAGCCGCTCGTGCACACGCACTTCCCGCCTCGTCCGGGCTTCGGGTCGCTGGAAATCTGTGACACTTTATGCCAACCACTTCAAGGTCAACTTCAAGTTGGCGGGTGACGTGTTTCACTACGACGTCATGATGGCTGAGAGCGGACGCAGTTTCGGGAATGATGGTCCCCCAAGACGCTGGCCAACAAGATCATGGCGGCGCTCATGACCGAGCTACGACGGCTCTTCCCGACCTTTCAGCTGGTCTCGGACACGCGCAAGAACATCTACGCGCCCCAGCGGCTGCCTTTCCAGCGCCAAGAGTTCACCAATCTGCAGCTGCCAGACGACGGAGGGCGGGCCAGAGACTTTTCGGCTGTCGTGAAGGAGGCCGACCCGTGGCCATCCGCATGCAGCAACTGGACGAGCTCTTCGCGGGGCGATTGAATTACACGCCGTACGACGCGCTGCAGGCGCTGGACGTGGCGCTGCGCCACTCGGCCTCGCAGCGGTTTACGGTCGTGGGTCGGAATCTGTTCCATGGCGATGGGGCCAAGACGCTCGGAGAAGGCGCCGAGCTCTGGTTCGGCTACTTTCAGAGTCTACGCGCCACCCAGAACCGCCTCGTGGTCAACTTGGACCTGGCAGCTACGGCCTTCGTGGAGGCCATGGACGTAACGGACTTTATGTGTGAGACGATGGCGCTAAGGAACATACCCACGTCACTGACCAAGTACCAGCACTCAGCCTTCAGCAAGGCCATTCGAGGGGTCAAAGTGAACATCACCCACCGTCCAGGAGTGAAACGCAGCTACCGTGTGAATGGCTTGTCGCGTGAAAGTGCAGACAATACGTTCTTTGAGAACGACCAAGGGCAGCGCATGTCCATCGCCCAGTACTTCCAAAAGACGTACAACATTTGTCTGCGCTACCCGAAGCTGCCGTGTCTGCACGTGGGCGCCCCACAAAAGAAAAACTATTTGCCCATGGAGGTCTGCCACATCATGGCAGGCCAGAAGTGCCCTCGCAAGGTCACGGACAAGCAGGTGGCCAACATGATCCGCTTCACTTGCACGCGCCCCGACGATCGTAAGCGCTCCATCGAGCAGAAGTTCCGCGAGGCTGGCTTCAACACGGACCCGACCCTGAAGGCATTCGGACTGGATGTGGATCCGAGAATGGTGGAGACTAAGGGCCGCCAGCTCCCGCCTCCCACGATCGAGTACAGTGGGGAGGCCGTGAAAGCCCCCGCGATGGCGCGTGGAACATGCGCAACAAGAAATTCAACACGCCGGCGCAGTTCAAGTCGTGGGCTGTCATCAGCATGTGTGACCCGAATCGCTGCGGCCTTAGTGAAATACAAGAGTTCTTCAAGGCGGTGATGACGCAGATGGGCCAACTCGGCATGGGCTGCCCCCGAACGCCACCACCAATCCTGTTGAAGCAGAACCGGCAGCATTCAGTACGCCACCTTTTCGACGAAGCGGTGAAGGCGGCCACCAGTACGTTCAAATCACCGCCTCAGATCGTGTGGATGATCAATCCTATGGCTGATGCGCGCGTACGGTGACTTGAAGCTCATGTCCGACACGGAAGCTGGCGTCGGTATCATCTCGCAGTGCATGTTGGCCAAGCATATCCCGAAATGCAATCCCCAGTACATCGCCAACATCTTGATGAAGGTGAACACAAAGCTGGGGGAAAGAATGGGATTATCAGTGGACCTTTGCCGCGCGTGTCGGCTTCACGCACGATCATCTTCGGGGCCGACGTGACGCACCCGAGCCCGATGGACAAGACTCGTCCATCGATTGCCGCAGTTACAGCGTCCATGGACCCGAACTTTATTCGTCACGCGTCTGCGATTCGTGCGCAGGGACATCGCGTTGAGCAAATCATGAACTTGAAGGATATGGTGATAGAGCTGATGAAGCAGTTCTACCGTTCGACTCGTGGCAAGCCAGATCGCATCGTGTTCTACCGCGACGGAGTGAGCGAAGGCCAATTCCAAATGGTTCTGAATCACGAAGTGACAGCTATTCGCGAAGCTTGTCAGACTTTGGAAGTGGGCTACTTACCTCCGATCACCTTCGTCATTGTTCAAAAGCGCCACAATACGCGTTTGTTCCCAGTCAACAACAACAGGAGAATGCCGATCGTAGTGGCAACGTGAAGGCGGGTACGGTTGTGGACTCGGGTATCTGCCACCCGATTGAAAATGATTTCTACCTTATGAGTCACGCCGGACTGCAAGGGACGAGTCGCCCGACGCACTACCATGTGCTTTTGAACGAGATCGGTTTTACAGCCGATGAACTGCAGACGCTCACGTACAAGTTATGCTACACGTTTGCGCGGTGCACGCGCTCCGTCTCGATGGTGCCGTCTGCCTACTACTCGCACTTGGTTGCGTTCCGCGCGCGCTTCTTCCTGGTGGATGGCAGTGACACTGCGTCGAGCGTCTCGGGCTTCAGTGATACCGCCCCAGAGACTGACACCCGCATGTACGACGTACACCCAGCGATGAAGGACGCGATGTACTTCGTGTAGGTGGTGACGGCGGTGACACGTGATTGCTGCAGGGCGTCAGATCCCCATCCAAAGATGCAAGGTCTGAGCTCGAGCGCATTTGATTTATGAGTCGTTATCTGCTTTTTATTTTCGTTTGCCAGCGGTGATTGCAATGAGTGCCGCTCGCCATCGAACTGCATGTCCGGAGGAGGTGGCAAAAGCGAAGCGTGAGCTACACGCGCTTCTCTTATGGCTGGTATTGATGTCATCGTCGAGCTCGATCTAGGCGAGTGGAATATGAGGCCGGACCCTCCTAAGGCAAAATGAAACGTAGCTTCATTGTTGCTTCATGGAATCATGACTCACGATTCGTGCGTGACACATTATCCTCTCGGTCCGAGTCGGGATGGTTTTGGATTGAACGAGTAAAGAATGTCTAAAACGGTCTTTAATTAACGCTTTTAAAAAGTCCAAAACCTTTCAAGGTCTAAAAGTCAATGAAGCCTGGAGTGCACCGGTTGAAAGAAATCAAAAGTGTAGGCGGGTAAAACTTTCATCACATCAAGAGCTTGTAAACACCACCGTTTGACAAGCTTTACTTCTGTTGTCACTATTTTAGTATTAAAATACAAAGGCTATTCTACACAGGCTATACTGTACAAAGACGCCCTTAGGGCGTCTTTTAAGGGCGTCTTTGTTTCAGTAGTATAGTGCATTAGCACTATAGCCGCTATAGTGCTACTACACTTGCTGCTTTTGAATTTGGTTCAGCTCCGTACATCATTATCCACCGGCTATAGTTCATGAAAATGCTTACGTAGACCAACTATCTCGTTAAGGGCGACAAATCGACGCACCACTTGCTTCATCTTCACGGCGGCTCGAGAGTTGTTTGAATACACTTCCTTCGTGAACTCTTCAATGACTGTGTTTAGGGCTCGTCCAGCTCCTGCCGCGTTCAAGGATCGCATAGTTGTTAGAACGACAACGTCCAGGCCATTGCTGACTAAAACCAACCTTTTTCGCTTTCTGGTAGAGACTTCCGTTGCCCGTGTGCTTGTCCGCCCCTTTGAAATGACCCCATACAGCTTCCGTTGTGTCGTGCACTTTGAACGGCAGTACTTTGTTGGAAAACAACTCGAGGTACTTGCCACCAACATCTTCACGAATGTGCACGTCACTTGAGGTGATAGCCATGTCAGACAGACCGTTGGCTGCGAACACGGCGTCGATATCTCGGTAAGCAGCATCAAGGTGTCGTAAGCAACGGGTGGAGATGCTCTTAAGAGCCCTAGGAAGGAACTGACATCTCCATGGTAGTCCAGCACATGAACAATTTGCTGTTTTGGGCAGTCTGGACTGGAGAAGCACGAACAATCTATTGCCTGCAGCACAAAAGTAACAAACATCGACGAAGCCTGCGTTAATGATTTTGCTGCCACCGACCTACTCTTACAAAAGTTGATGGCAAGAACGAGCGCCACGTACCAGTTGACTCACTCGCTTCTGCAGCAAACTGCTTAAAGTACTTGCAACCTTCCTTTGGCGCTCCATGACGAGTTTTAAGCGGATGTTTTCGCGCTCGGCCTCTTTTCGTCGACGCTGTTGGCGGTCCGCTAGTTCTTGAAAGATGCTTGAGATCTGCGGGTTACACGTCGCCACAACCATTGCGTTCGCATTCGACTCTTGCTCTCGTGTGGGCTGTTTCGAGTGTATCGAGGCGGTGGTCTGCTGCTCGCCCCTGTGTGTTTGTAAAGTATGCAAGTCGATTTGGAGCTTCTCGATCCGTTCGCGGAGGTAGGCGATCTCCAGTTTGCGCTCGTTGCGTACTCGATTCGAGTCGCCATAGATGCCAGCTTTGCGCAGCAATTTCTTCCTCGCATTCCTCGCAATGAGTTTCTCTCGTCGAGCTGTTTCAGTCGTGTCCAAACTCAGGATTGATGGCACTTTGCATGTAACAGCAGACACCGCCGATTTCGTCTCGAGATCACCATCGCCGCGTTGTATTTCCACAACACCATTGTCGTTGTCAGCGGGCGTCATGCCTTGCATCGTTGCCACCGTCGACGTTTTTGACTCAGCGACCTTCAACTCCACCACCGGTTCATCAAACGAAAATTCGTCGATGAAGGACATGGTCGCCGCAAAGACTTTCTCGCCTTCATCGTCTCGCAAGAACGCCATGGCGCCAATCGCTGAAGCTGGAAATGAACGTAGACCACGACTGGCAGCGAGCCCCGCGACAAAGGCATGTTCTCGACCAAATGGCTTCACGACGACGATGTTGTGATAAAGCCCCGGATGTGCCCTCAAGTCGAAGCCCATGCTCGTCTATTGCATGTGTTCTCTTAGCGCTCGATCTACCAGGACACTCTCAATACGCTCCTGGTGGTTGCAGATATTCTGCACCGTGTTGCCGATCAAAAAGTTGATGAGCATTCGTGCGTAGGCGGGGTCGTACCTCGTGCCAGGCTCCTGGTCCAGCGAAATCAACGAGCAAAACTGCAATTGCGACAGCTCGCGCTCTGATGTCGAAGCTGTTGAACGCTTGGTAAGCGCGTAACCTCGGAGATGGTAGGTCAGACCACGGAGCATCTTGTGCTTTATCTCCGTTGGGGATACGTGCGAGATCCAGATCACCACGTCGCGGTCCCTCTCGACGTAGCGCCGAACCACTTGCTTCACTTTGATATCTGCGCGCGAGTTGTTAGAAAACAATTCCTTGGTAAAGTCCTCGATGATCGTGTAGGGCTCGTCGAGGTTCTGTAGGCACAATTGACATTGGTGTCATCGCAACAACAATTTAACTGTTAGCAATGCTTTGGCCGCCATCCGCTTAACAAGACTCACCTTTGCTGCTTTCTCGTAAATATTTCCATTGCTTGTGTGCTTTTTAGTTCCTTTGAAATGGTCCCACGCAGCCTCCGTTGCGTCACTCAGTCTGAAAGGCAGCAGTTTGTTCGCGAACAGCTCCAAATACTTGCCACCGACACCTTCACGGATATGTACGTCACTTGGAGAAGCGACCATATTAGCCAGACCATTATCCGCGAAGATGGCGTCCACTTCTCGATACGCAGCTTCATTCAACCGGAACAAAGCTGCAAAGTCCGTGACGTCTCCACGGAAGTCCAGCACATGGACGATATGAGGCTTCGGAGCGCTCACGTCCATGAAAGACGAGCACTCACTCGCCTGTAGCAAAAAAACACAACAACGTCAGTCACGACTTTTAACCAACACCTTCATCACTTGCCAATATGTTTGCTCGCTTCTGCAGCAAGCCACGCAGATTGTCCGCCACCTTCCGATGTCGATCCACAATAAGCTTCAGTCTCACGTTCTCCAGCTCTGCTCCTTCTCGTCTTCTGCGTTGGCTGTCTGCAATTGACTGCCACATACTCGGGATCTGCTGCGCTGTGATCAATTGTTGAGCCACAGGACGCTGTCTCGAGCAGGTTTTGTGGCTCTGCAGCGTCTGTAGATGGACCTGCAGCTTCTCGATCTGCTCTTTGAGGAAGGCGATCTCCAGTCTGCGAGCATTCCGAGCTCGATTCGGGTCAGCGTAGACGCCCGCCTTGCGTAGCAGTTTCTTCCTCTCGTTCACGTTCCTGCGCTTGGTTTCGTCGGCCGGCAGCGGTGTCTTGCAATGGGATAAGGCGTCTCCAGTCTGTACCACGACCCCGTGAATTGTCGAGGAGGTGACGACCGCCACCTGCGACAGCGCGTCACCGCCTTCGAACTCGTCGAGGAACGACAGTGCCGCCTCAAGCGCTTGGTCGTCATCGGGACACAGAGCCATTCTCACTTACGTTGAAAATGAATTTCAGATGAGTCATGTCGCGGGATTTGCCTGTCCCTGACAACGTACAAGTGGTGAGGACGATTTGTTTGTTACCCATGCAATGGTATTTAGAAGACTGCAAAGTGCACTGCAGCGCTTTGATAAATGTGCGTCTATTATCGACAGCAATACGCAGTATATGGTTAGCAAGCTGTGCGTGGTGCCCTGCGCTGGCTCAAGACTTCCTGTACGAGCACGTTCTCGATGAGTTCCTGGTCGGCTTTGATGTTGCCTGCAGTGTTGCCGAGCACGAAGTTGCTGAGCGCTCGCAAGTATGCGGGGTCGTATGTCCGGCCTTCCCCGTTCTCAAGCGAAGCCAGCGTGCACATTTGCAACAGAGACAAGTCGTGATCTTCGGTAGCAGCAGCGGCGCGCTTGATCAGAGCGTAGCACCGGTAGTTGAAGCTGAGGCCAGCCAACAGCTTGTGTGCAATGGAGACTGGAGAGACGCTCGCTACGAGAATCACGACTTCACGGTCGGCTTCCACGTAGCGGCGAATGATCTGCTTCACTCTCACATCAGCCCGAGCCGTGTTTGCGAACAACTCCTTGGCGTAGTCTTCGATGATCGTGTACGGAGTGTCGAGACTCTGAGAATTAAACCACATCGTTAGATCACTTCACACCATTGCAAGCCTCTATCCACGAAAAGACTCACCTTTGCGGCCTTGTCATAAAGATTTCCATTGCCTCCATGCTTCTTCATGCCCTTAAAGTGGTCCCACGTCGCCTCCGCGGTAGCGTGAACATTGAACGGCATGGCTTTGTTGAAGAACACCTCGAGATGCATCCCATTGACTCCTTTGCTCGAACGCAGTTGCACGCCGTAGTGACTCGACTCCGTCGTGTTCAGTCGGTTGGCAGCGAACACCGCATCAACCTCCCGTCGAGCCTTCTTCAGCTGTCCCATGAGCCCCTGAAAGTCCTTGATATCTGCTCGAAAGTCCAGTGTGCGACCAGTAAAACACCTCCCCATTGTGGGCTTGGACAAGGCCGAAAACTCGGCCATCTGCTGCTTGATCCGCGCCTGCACGAGCGTCTCCAACGCCTCCGCCAGTTTCTGTTGCCGCTCCACAATGAGCTTCAGCCGCACGTTTTCCTTCTCGGCCTTGTCCCGCTGCTCTCTCTGTCGACTCGCGACCTCCTTCCAGGCACTGGATACCTCTGGGTTGGAATACACAGCCACCACCGCTCTCTGCCCTGTGGTCTGACGTCTCGGTTGCGTCTGTAGCGTCTTGAGTTCCAGCTGCAACTGCTCCAACTTGCGTTGCAGGAACGTCGTCTCCAGCTTGCGCTCCTTCCGGGCGCGGTTCGGGTCGTCGTACAGTCCTGCCTTGCGCAGCAGCCGCTTCTTGGCGTTGGCGCGCGTTCTTCGCTGCACTTTGTCGTCCGGCTGCGGCCCAATGACCGGCTGCGTGTGTGCGTCGCCCTCTGGGAAGGAATACTCGTCCACGAAGGACAGAGCAGCCTCGAAGGCGCGCGCCGCGTCCTCGTCCTGCAGGAACGACATGCTCGTGTCCAATCTCTATTATAGCGCACAATATCCCTCTATTACGTAGTTATTGAGTTATCCAATGACGAAGGAGAGGCTTTGAAATATAAGATTTTGAAGAACAGAATTGGGAGTTCAGTACACATGAGAGCCTCTATATAATGATGAACTGGATTGTCGAGATGGGGGCGTAATCAACAGAAGCAACGGCTTACTCGTTCGAGTTTGTACGCTGAACGAACGTCTTTCTCTTTCATTTGCATTAGACGGACAAGGATGTACGCGCATCTTCACATGTCCGGGACATCTTGAACACACTGTTAGACCATCTTCCAGCGCCCGCACGGTGCGCTTGCCGCAGATTTGGTATCGTGGGACACAAGGTCAGTGCTGCTGCAGTGTTTCGTCCATCAGCACGTTTTCAATTAGTTCTTGGTCGGCCTTGATGTTGCCTGCCGCATTGCTCAACAAAAAGTCCGTGAGCACCCGAATGTATCTCGGATCGTAGATGGTGCCTTCCTGGGTATCCAACGTCACGTGCGCGACAAGCTGTAGCAATGACAGCTCCCGCTCGGGAGTGGAGGCCTTGGCGCGCTTGATGACCGCGTAATTCCGATGGTGGGAAATCAGCCCGGTGAGTGCCTTGCGCTTGATTTCAATTGGTGCGATGGTCGCTACCCACACCACAACTTCGCGATCGGTCTCAACGTAGCGCCTTATGATCTGCTTCACGCGGACGTCTGTACTTGAATTGCCAGCGAATAATTCCTTTGAGAAATGTTCGATAATCGTGAACGGCGTGTCGTGTACCTGTGCCGCTTTTGCGTAGAGATTTCCTCGGTGTTTTCCGAGCCCTTGAAGTAGTTCCAGGTCGCCTCCGCCGTGGCATGCAAGCCAAACGGCATGACCTTGTTAGAAAACACTTCAAGATACATCCCACTCACCCCTTCACGCATATGTAAGTCTTGCTGCGTCATTTCCATGGTGGCGAGATCGTTACCGGCGAGAACTGCATCCACCTCGCTATACGCAGCGTCCAGATACTCCAGAAGTTCCTGAAAATCGGAAGCGTCCGCGCGGAAGTCCAGTGTGCGACCTGAGGGACAAGAAACGTCTCCTGGTCTCAAAATCGACGATGAGCACTCAGCGATCTGCGCCATCAACACATTTAGCCACAGAAACACAGATAAAAGCGCAAAACAACAATCGTACCTGTTGCTGGGCGCGTTTCACCAGCAAACCTTCCAAGCTCTTGGCCACTTTGATCTGACCTTCCAACACAAGCTTCAATCGCACATTCTCGCGTTCAGCTTTCTCCCGCCGAGTTCTTTGACGAACTGCAAAGCCTTCCCATATACAAGAAACCTGCACCTCCGCGGACTCCGTTGAGACACTAGCATAATTAGTTTCGGCAACGGTAGCCCGCTTTGTTGTTGCATCACTCGGTCGTTCCTGTAGATGCTGCAATTCTGCCTCTAGTTGCCCCATTTTCTCACGTAAATAGGCAATCTCCACTTTACGCTCGTTGCGTGCTCGATTGGGGTCTGCGTACACTCCGGCCTTGCGCAGCATTCTCTTCCGGGCATTGTCCGCCGCTCGACGTCTCGATTTGATAGCTTCCGAGACCGGACGCGCTGCGGTTCCACTGATAGTGGATACATTTGATCCTGCTATCGCCTGACGCGGTCTTCTCCTCGCGTTTTCCGCAGGATCAACGATAACTGCAGCGTTCGAGACGCTTTCATGGTCTGGAGCGTTCGATGGCATTTCTGATCCGTTCGCGACCGGAAGCATCGCAGGTGAAAGATCATTGTCTGCTGCGTCTCCTGGCGAGGTTTCATTGACTGTGAAGTCGTCCACGAAGCTCAGCACGGCTTCAAACGCGCGCATCGCATCGTCGTCCTCGGCCAGGAATGCCATCCCGTCCGAATTTGTGATGGACTATTTTGGTCAGATTTAAGCTGTCTATTTTTGTGTGGACCAGAAATTGAAAAACGTCCACCTGGATGTGGACGTTTTCTTAATGTTGCAGCATTTGGTCCATGAGGACATTTTCGATGAGCTGCTGATCGGCCGTGATGTTGCGTGCTGCGTCGTTCAGCAGGAAGTCGGTGAGTGCTCGGACGTACTTGGGGTCGTAGATGGTGCCCGTCTGCGTGTCCAGCATGCCGTGCGAGACAAGCTGCAGCAAGGACAACTCGTGCTGAGGAGACGAAGCTCTGGCACGCTTGATGACTGCGTAGTTCCGATGACGGGAAGTAAAACCACCAAATGGCGTTTGGGTGACGTCAACAGGCGTGATTGACGCTACCCAAACAACAATTTCGCGATCGGCTTCAACGTATCGGCGTACGATCTGCTTGATACGAACGTCCGTGCTCGAGTTGCCAGCGACCAGCTCCTTGGAGAAATGTTCGATGATCGTATATGGGGTGTCAAGGTTCTGCATTTCCAATCAGAACAGGAGTCTTGTCAAAACACCACCAATTGAGCTTCTTTTTCCCGGGTCGTTCGTACCTGCGCTGCCTTCGCGTACAGGGTACCCCGATGCTTTTTGAGCCTTTGAAGTAGTTCCACGTTGCCTCTGCGGTAGCATGCAACCCGAAAGGCATCTCCTTGTTCGAAAACACCTCCAGGTACATTTCATTCACGCCTTCGCGCATTTGCACGTCTCGCTGTGTCATTTCCATCCAAGCGAGACCATTCGCAGCCAGCACTGCATCAACCTCATGGTACGTTGCATTCAGATACTGCAGCAGTTCCTGGAAGTCCGAAGCGTCCGCGCGGAAGTCCAGTGTGTGACGTGAAGGGCATCCTTCGTCGACTGATCTCTGAATCGATGCGGAGCACTCGGCAATCTGTTATCACAACGAAAATCGAGTTGGTCTCAATCAATACCAAATGAAAATTGTGACTTTGAAAGAAGTATACACTCTACCTGTTGCTGTGCTCGCTTCAGTAGTATACTCTCCAAGCCTTTCGCCACCTTAATCTGACTCGCGAGAATGAGCTTCAGCCGGACATTTTCACGTTCCGACTTTTCTCGTTGACTTCGCTCTCGAGCTGCACAGTTCTCCCATGAACTTGAACCATCCAACACTTGTTCCTCGCTTGAACCTACATTTGCAAAGACTCCAGCACCTTGCCTTTCGTTTTGCATCGACTGCTCCAACAGCATTGCTGCAGTAGGACCAGTCCGTTCCTGCAGTGTCTGCAGCTTAAGCTCCAACTGACCAACTTTCTCATGCAAGTATGCGACCTCAAGCTTGCGCTCGTTGCGAATTCGATTGGCGTCTCCACACACGCCAGCTTTGCGCAGCATCTTCTCCTTGGCATTGCTGGCCGTCCGACGCCTCAAACGAAGAGCTTCAGAAGCTTCCGGTTCCACATCAACAGTGCAAATATGACTGCAAGTAGCTTGACACGACAACCTCGCTGAACGACGCAGCGGTGCAGACTCCACGTCTCCATCGACTTGAAGCTGCATCTCCTCCATTAACATCAATTCCAACGGGTCGTCTTCAAGATGCCGCTCTATCGCTCCTGCAGCATCAGCAGACGACGCATTATCCGCTGCAAAGTCGTCCACGAAGCTCAGCACAGCCTCGAATGCGTCGTCGTCATCTGCCAAGAACGCCATCAATCAACTTACTAAAAATGACAGGACTGTGTACACCACACCACAATAGTTTTTGTTTTTCGCCACGTAGAACAACGAAGGCAAGATTGTCATGGCGCAACCAGGTACAGCGTCGCTCTCCGTCCTTTTGCAGCGCTACAGGATCCTAACTCACCCCCTTTACGTCCTGCAGGATCCTTCCCGAACCCCAACCAGCGTCAGCGTCCGACGCAGTTCCAATCGACCCCTGGCTTCTCTGCCCCGCAGTTCCCGACGCAACCTGCTGTGAACCAGCAGCGGGCTCCGCAGCGCGGTCCTGCGCACCAGTTCCGCCAGAAACCGCAGGCTCAAGCTCAGGCTCAAGCTCAGGCTCAGATCCCAGTGCAGGACGATGGGTTCTTCAACTCGCAGGCCCCGCCGGCCTTCTCCCAGGATGTGAGAATCTGGAATTAATTCCTAGGATTCAGTAGATTGTAGCTGACGGACCTTCGTCATTGTTGTGCAGTTCCACCAGCCAGGGATGAATGCGGTGCCCGCTCCTCAGCAACAATTCCAGCAGCAGCAACAGTTCCAGCCGCCACCTGCTCCGCAGCAGTTCCAACAGGCACCCGTGGGCTTCCAGCACCGTCATCCTACGCACGGGAGCAACTTTGGCGGCTACGGACAGAACGCTCCGCAGCAGACCCCACCGAACAGCAACCCACGTCCGCACATGCAGCACCCGCAGCAGCAGCCAGACTTCATCAACCAGTTCTCCAGGTTTGCAGATTCTTTTGCTGGAAGAAAGGTTGGTAAACTGACGTGATGATTTTGGTTGAAGCAACCCGATGGCAGGACTGGCGATGAACAGTGCGCAGGACTTCCTACAGAAACAGTCGGAGATGTACCTCCCTGGAGCGTACGGAGTGTGGGGAAGTCTCAAGTACTATTTCACGGTCAACAACTCTTACGTTAAGAGTCGTCTCAAGGTGCGGATACATGATCAGCATTTTTGATTGTTCCCTAACGGATGCATTTCTTGAATTATAAGATCCTGCTGCTCCCTTTCAGACACAAGAACTGGCGCCGCATGGGAAATGGAGAGCAAGATGAATCCAAACCGGTACGTTCCTGGAGGTTAGATGTTACGCCTTTTGCGTGATCCCAGTCCTAATCACGGTGCGTTGTTAACTGTTATCAGATGCAGTATGCTCCTCCTACGCGCGACAGCAATGCCCCGGATCTCTATATCCCGCTGATGGGGTTCCTCACCTACATTTTGATAGTGGGCTACAGCAAAGGCACTTCGAACCAGTACGTTTCGATACATGATAGCCAATGTCCTTATGAACTGGTTGCTAACCGACTTGGATAACAGGTTCAGCCCGGATGTCATTACGAAGGACGCGAGTTATTGTCTTGTGATGCAGCTCATTGAGATCGGTGTGCTGGCTGCCTGCCTCTACGTGCTGAACAGCTCCATCTCATTCCTGGACTTGGTGTCGTTCTCGGGTTACAAGTATATTCCGTTGGTGATCAATACGATCGTCTTCCAGCTGCTTGGCTCTATCGCTTACTACGTGTCGCTCCTGTACACTGGTGTTGCGGCGTCATATTTCACGGTGAGTCATTCTGCTTAGCTCATGTGGACATGCAAGCTCTAAAATGTTTCTGTGATTCACAGCTTAACTGCATGAAGGGGACTGTAGCGGAGCCAACTCCTGAAAACCGCCTCTTCCGGAACTATTTGCTGTTTGGGTAAGAATGTATCTGCAGGACTCCTTGGGTTATGCATTTTGGCTAATCGTGTCGTTCCTGCCTCGATTCTTCAGCGTGTCCTGCTTGCAGCTTGTCCTCGTGTGCTGGATTTCTTACACTACTTCGCCCGGCGAATAAATGTGGCGGCCAAAGGCAGACGCTGCACCCCATTAACGCGGAGACGGTTTGCGCCACCGGGCATAGTGTAGGCTTGATGACTGCTCACCATGTAGACATGAAATTCGCGGTCTGCGGCTATTTACGCGAAGTCCATGTGCGTACCGAGAAGTTGATAATGGCCGAATCCCAGTTGACGGACGGCCTTCGATGACATGCTTGTTTTTCTAGTTCCTTCACCTCAGAAGAAGTTTACTGCATGTACATGTACATGTAGTTTCACTTTTCAGTCACATCCTCCCCGGTTTCGGCTCAACGATGGTAGCAATTGCTACCGCAGCAGATAAATAGCTCTTCGCAATGGGCGGTGTTAAAAACACCTAGCTACAGGTATCCCCTCCGTCGTGGACATTGGGGAGGCTTGCAGCTCCAACTATGGTACAAACCTAGAAAACAAAATGCAAATATGAAATGACACCTGGTCGAAGGAATGATCCGCCTGGATGCAGTGAGGGGCGAGCGTTCGAGGGGGACAGGACACTCTTGCTCCTGCCTTGTGGAAGCAAGAGACGCGATAATTTGCAGTCGCGGTCCTTGTCAGATGCGCCCTTGTAGCGGCAGGCTCACTCCTTCGATTTGGTTGTCGACGCCACTCAAGTTACGTCACGACGGCCATGATATCCACGGCGTCAAACTGGAAGGACCCGAACGGTGTCGATCCCGTTGATTGGCGAGGTGGACTGGGCGACGGACACGTCTCTTCTTCCACTCGCTTCAACGGTGCAGACGAAGGTCGTGTCAAGATCTGTAGAGGCTTCGGTCCCTTGGGATTAAATAGTGGAATTGCTGCTCGCGTTGCGGTTGGTCGCGACGTCGGTTTGCCGAAATCGTGCGGGTTTCCATCGTACTCAAACTTCTGCCCCGTGAGGCGCTCGTTCACACTGAACATCTCCTCCACGCTGAAACCCCTCTTTGCGTTGCCGAAGGTCTCGTCATTCAAGCCATCATAAGACGTGGCTGTCTCGAACTCCGTGCCAAAGTGGCCGCGGTTGGATTTCCTTCCATCTGGTCGATCATTGTGCGGCGTCGAAACTGACCGCTCCCCCGCAGGACCTTCTTCTTGGTGTCGCTCTCCTTAATCTCCTGCGCTGCACCGTTCGTGAGCAACGTCAACGGACGGTTACGTGGTGCAGAAGCTGCACGTCCTGTACTGCTGCTTTTCTTCTTGGTGTTCTTGTGGCTCTTCACCCACCGCTTCAACCTCGACATGAAGGGCATGACACTCCACGTCTTCTTGGGCAGCGCGTCGAACGTGAACCACTTGATGGTACTGATCTCCTTGCGTGTCTGCGGTGCAAACGCGTAGTCCTCAGGGACGTCCGGACACAGATACATGCGCATGCGTTGGTCGTTGGCCACGAACTCGAGGAACTGCTTGGGCATGAGCGCGTCACCCACGTCGTAGCCGCACTCCTCAAACACCTCTCGTCGAGCACAGTCCATGTCCGTCTCGCCCTCGTTCACCTTGCCACGTGGAAAGGTCCAGGACGTGCCCTTCCAGTTGCGCACGAGTACGAGCTTGGACCGCGCCGCGTTGAGCAGGATGCAGCCCACCACAGGCACCTGTCGCTGGTACGTCTTGAAGTCCTGGAACAGCTCGTCGCAGCGGTGAGCAAGTGGTCGTAGCAACGGACAGTGCGCGAACATCTGGCGGGCGAAGTCGTTGAGCTTCACGTGCTGCAGATGCGCGTACTGGTCGGCGTAGAAGTCCTCGTAGAACCAGTAGCACTGCTCGATCTGGAAGAAGAGTCGCTCGCTGGACGCCAGCTCCGACGCCGGCAGGTTCACCAAGAAGCGACTCTGCAGCTCGTCCATCACCTCGGCCAGGTTCGGCTTCTTCTTGGACGCCTTGGACGTCATCGGCTCAGTATTCGGCGCAGTCTTGAGCTTGCCGTGTGCGGTTGCTTTTCTCTTGTGGGGATGGAAGGGGGCTTCAATGTTGGGTCGCAGCGAGAATGTATCCTATCTAATAATTTGATAAGTGTAGCTATATCGGGATCAACGGGTTTGCGATAAAAATACGTATTAGAATCAGACCTGCTGAATATTTTGTACCGTGTAAATAGATATCGGCCGTTTCAACGGTAAAAGGCAAAAGCCTCGCGAACAGCATTTCTCCACCCTTCGAAACGGATAAGAATAGCAACTCAACCTGGACTTGTATCACACCTTCTCACTATCTAACAGCATACAGTTAGCGCTGGCTTTTTTTCTCGCCCCGGAATCTGTCAGATGCAATAACCCTCTCAAACATTATATCGTACTTAACCGAGCTTTCACGCTACCGCTTCACTCCACTCAATCCAGGCCGACCATGGAGCACCACGGCGAGGCACCTCGACGCAAGCGGAAGAGCAGGTTCAGCGACGCCCCAGGGGCATCCACAGCTCCATCATCTAAGCGACAAGCTGTAGCATCCAATGCGGTGCCAGCACTGGACCCCGCGGCCCTGGCGCGGGCTGCAGCGGCCAAGATATCGCTCGCCATCCCTGGATCGGCCACTGGAGCCGTTCCAGCGGCCATACCGAGCGCCACAGCCGCGAATGGAGACGTGGAGGAGCTTCGCCGCATTGAACAGGAGAAACGAAGGCGCACAGACCAGATCTACAAGTCCGTGCAGAGCCAGATGAGCCACATCAAGGCGCTGCTGCGGAAGCCTGGGGCCGCAGCAGCTGCACCTGCTCCCACACAGCATGCGGGCGTTGCATTTATGCCGGCGCCTTTGCTGCTGGATGAACAGGGACGTGAGATTGACGCAAATGGAAATGTTGTCGCAGAGAAACCGATGGTGGCACCCGTTGCGACGCTCAAAGCGAACCAGGAGTACCTAAAGGCAGGGAGACCAAGAAGAACCAGAACCCGTACTTATCCCATCGCACGGTGGACGAGGAGGACAAATTGGAGACGGTGGATCCGAGGCTTAAGGTCACCAAGCGAGAGACGTACGTGAAAAGTATCCAAATGTGGGAGGTGTACGGTAACTAACATTTAGTTTGTTGTTTGGATTGCAGACGCGCTCGCAAGACGTTTAATTTCGTCACCCAGGGCACGTATGTGAAGCAGGCGGAGCAGGTGCGCGCGCGTGACGCCAAAAAGATGATGGCAGGATTCACGTCGGGCCGCAACCCTCGAGGATACCAGAAGGAAGCAATTGTGTCGATCGATGAAGCTGCCGAGCCGGCCCTCAAGATGAGGAACAGACCAGCAGGATGAACATTGACAGCGTGGAGGTGCCACCTAAGCCCGAGATGGCTACACCGGACGTTGAGTGGTGGGATGTTGAATACCTTCCGAAGGACAAACGCGCCATGGCAGACAAATTTGGCTTCATCAAAGCAAAAGCGCGGAAGGAGGACCCAGATGCGACGGTCTCGTACACTGATATGAAACTCAAGTACTGCGGCACCATGCACGTCGTTGAGCACCCGGCGCGACTCAACCTGATTGTCCGGCACGACGACAAGCCGGTGGCTGTGCCACTCATGCTGACTGCTGTAGTACGTACCGACCGCTGTACCTCTGTCGTGAGGTGCATTGTAGTTGCTCACGTGTGCATTTTTGTTTGATCGATGTAGGAACGCAAGAAAATCCGCCGGCAAAACCGTGCTGACCGCGAGAAGGAGAAACAGGATAAGGTTGCACTGGGCTTGCTACCACCTCCAGAACCGAAGGTGAAGCTATCCAATATGATGCGCGTGCTCTCGGAGCAAGCTGTTGCAGACCCGTCGGCTATTGAGCGCAAGGTTCGCGAGCAGATCGCACAGCGCGAAAAGAACCATGAAATGCGTAACCTCGCGCGCAAGCTCACACCTGAGGAGCGTCGTGAGAAGAAACTTCGCAAGATTAAGGAGGACGCTGCTGGCGACATCCACGTGGCGCTCTTCAAGTACGTGCTCTGCGCTATCTCGTTGTGTGTTTTGTGTATGGTGTCGACTAACTTGGTTCAACTTCTACTACTGAAACAGAGTGCCCGATCTCTCGAACCCGCAACACCGTTTCAAGGTGGATGTCAACGCACAGCAGTATCACCTCACGGGAGGCGTGCTGCTCTGCAAGGACAGTGATATCAATATGGTGGTGGTGGAAGGCGGTAAGAAGGCCATTAAGCAGTACACAAAACTGATGATGAGACGCATCGACTGGCAAGGAGATCGCGAGGCCGAGCAGGAATTGACAGTGAGGATGAGGACGCGACCAAGCGCGGCAACGGCTGCCTACTGATCTGGCAGGGCGTCGTCGCGCGCAAGGCGTTCAACAACTTCCGCTTCCAGGAGTGCCGGACGACCGTCACGGCGCGGAAGGTCATGGAGGCCAAGAACGTGGTGCACTATTGGGACCTCGTGGAGAAGTCCGCGGAGGCAACAGCAGCAGCTCCTTAGAGCTTCCTCGTACAAATGCAACCATTGTCCGTTTCCCACAGCAGCAAAAGAAACACGCTGTTGATGAGATCCTTGGCCCATCGGCCTGGTTCTGCGTGCAAGCGTCCATCTTATTGTTGCATTGTTGCGATTGTGGTGTCGTCACATATCTTGTCCTGCGTTGTCGTTCGTACAAGAGATGCAGGATGTTGACTTTGTCTCCGGTGCCGGGCTGTGATGCGCTCTGCGATCATCGAGGCAGCGGTATCCGCTCGTATCCGAGGTGATCCCGAGATCGCATTGGGATCGCATCCTTTGAAGATTCGCGGCACCCGGCAGAGGCTATCTGCGCGTGCAGCCAGCAGCTGGAGCCGATCCCTGTCCGCTCATGCAGGCTGGCGTGCTCTTCGCCGGGCGATCGGCCGATGCTTCTGTCGGCTAGAGGGAATCACGCTCTTTTACGCCGCGCCGCGATTTAGCGTGGCGGATTTCGCGACGTGAGTGCCGTAGCGTTGCAGCGCTCGGAAGTTACGGAGCAGAGCTATCGGTCAGCGTCGCGTTGCTCGAGGATACTTTTGCATGCAACTTGTGCTCCTGCTACGCTCGCTGCCTCGTCACGGAGGGCGTCGAAGCGCCTGACTAGAGTTGCTTTAATTATCTACCGCTTAGCTCGACCAGCTCGACTAAGACTCGCGTTATTTGAGGCATCAAGCTCCGTATCAAGCGGAGACTGTCGACGACGCGACGGCCTCGCGACAGCCTCAATAGCCAGCACGGTGAAAAATTCCTCGTCATCCGCTCGTGCTTCTCGGTGCAGCAGACAAGTCTCCACCAGGCCGCCACGACAGCCTCAGAAGTTGGCGCTTGCTGGCCGCACCGACAGCTCCTGCGTTCCAGCCGCGGACGTCGGAATGGAGCGCCACGCCCGACTGGCGCCATCTGTTCGGACGACGCACGTGCTCTTTGCTGGCAATCGACACTCGATCCGTCCAGGTTCGAGTTGAGCGAGTGGATCTTGGTGCACGGATGGTGCTTGACATCTTCTGGCTGGAGGCGATGCCTTTCGTCTGTATGGAGCCTCCTCTTCCTCTCCATCTAGCGAACTGCAACCAGCAAGAAAACGGGCCCGACTCGAGCTTTACCAGATGGAGGATGGCTTTTGTGCACGAGAGCCCCATCCCTGCGCGAGTCACTGCGAGCAAAGCTGTCGTCCGTAGGCCTATCCCGGAAAAGGGTGGAGGCAGCAGAACTTGCTGCAGAACTAAGTTCAAAGCTTACAATAATACAGCGCTATATATCTAATAAATCATGGCGTGAGGAAGCTTCCCTACCGCTTGCAGCGTCCTCACCGCGAACAACAGCGGAAGGCCGCGAGGAATAAGGTCTCCACCACCTCTTGCTGGGCCGATTTTTTTGACTCGGCGTTTGTATGCAAAAAGGTCGAGATAAGGCAGAAGGGCCAGGGTTCCGGTTGCAAACGTCGTCGCTCGGCTCTGATACTCGAAGCGAGCGGATGGCGGCGGCCGCTTCTACGCCAGCGGGGTTCAGCTCTCCGGTGAGAAATTCGAGTGTCCGGTTGTGCCTTGCGCTGGGGCGGGGCCATTGAGATCGAATGGCACGTCACAACGCAATTCGCTCGTATCGGGGACCGACAGCTTCCTCACTCTTTGTCGCCTTCGATACGTGCAGCGCGTCGCTCGTCGTCTTCCGGTCTCCTCTCGACACCGAGTTACTCACTCTACATTTTCTCCAGAGCGCTTCTTGTCAAGCACAACCTAATAGACGCCACTCCACACAAGCCTCGCTCCTCTTCAGCAGACATGATGGGACCCGTTGAGACTCCGAGCTACGGCAGCCCCAACCGCATGCACGTGCTGGCCAACGGCGATATAGTCGACTGCGGACGTCTGCCGCAGACCGCGCGCAACAACCTGTACAAGACGGAGCTGTGCAAGCACTTCACGGAGAACGGCAGCTGTCGCTACGGCTCCAAGTGCCAGTTCGCGCACGGAGAGGACGAACTCCGTGGTGTTCTGCGCCACCCCAAGTACAAGACCACGCGCTGCAAGGCCTTCATGTCCACGGGCAAGTGTATGTACGGCTCGCGCTGCCGCTTCATCCACACGCGACACCCGGGCGACGTGGACCAGCGGTTCGTCAACTTCGGCAGTGGTGACCTGCGTGACAACATGTCGAGCACTGCGAGCGAGTCGGACGATCAAGACGCTCAGAACAAAGACCTGTTGGTAAACCCGTACGGCAACGGGCTCGAGCCGATCGATCTCTCGGTGCCGTTCGGAGGCTTCAACGCTCCGTTGACGCTGGCCCCGCTGAGCGGTTTGTCGCCACCGAAGCCCGAGTATGACTCGTACCTGAGTCGCGACCCGTTCATGGACTATTCATTCCAAAGCAGCGACCTGGGCGGCTTCGGCCTGCGCAGCTCCATCACCAGCAGCTGCAGTGCCGAGGCGTTGAACGCCATGTCACCCCGGTCGTCCAGCAGCACCGAGTCCGCGACATCCAAGTTTTCGCGCCTGACTATTTTCCAGCGCATCTGCCAAGAAGACGAGTAAAGAGGACGGACCGAAGGCCACGTCACCAGCCAGCTCGGTCCTCGTCCAGTATCAACATAATTTATCAGACGACCACCAAGTGCACAAAATGAGAGTGTAGCGACACAAGCAAGAAGGTCCTGGCTTCGACGCCCACGCTGGCTGACGACGAGAGCCTTCCAAGCCCCCACCCTGGATGTCAAGAGTGAGAAGAAAATGTGTGTATAACTGCGAGTCGGTGGATTGACAGCAGCCTCGTTTTCATTTCATGGGCCTCCAGCCTGTAGCATTTTTACAAAGAAAACGTTTTTATTTCTCTTATAAAGACAGAGTAGCGTTTATCGGTTGGCGTGTGGTGTTGACATCGTTTGAGCTTCCATCGGTAAAGTTCACCTGATAAGCGTGTCAAAAAATGCAATAAAGGTCGGATACTTATTCCCTCATCTTGTCGTTCACTCCTTCATTCGCGTACTTGAACCCGTACGGATGAATAGAGAATGTATTAATACTACTACCTGTAGTACATGTATGAACGGCAAGAGTGTCTTATCGTGTTGCTGTAAAAGTGCAGCGTATCCTCTTGTCCTTCATTGCCCGAAGCGCCCATGTCAGTCTCTGATCGAAACAGCGACGTGATTGGTAGAAATTTCATTTTTGAGCCTTGTGATTGGCGATAATAGTGGACTGGTATTGATAGGCGGGCGCCATGCTGGGAACGTCAAAGAACCCGACGCTTGCCTGGGGAAGAAGCGCTCCATCTCGCATTCCTCACCACAGTGAAGACGTCTACAAGGAATCGCCATGTTCACCGAAGCGCTCGTTATCACGTGGTTTGGCATGTGCGCAGCCATGGTGAGACTTTTGTCCACTGCAATATGAATCGATTCCGACCTGAATAACCGTTTTTGATGACACATTTCGGTAGTTGTACTCTGATCCACGACTGTGGGTTGTTGCGGCCTCCTCACTGGTACGGCTGCAACCTTTGACTGTATCAATGATTTTTTATTGGGGCACTGATGCTGCTTGTGGCCTTTTGTCAGGCGTTTGCGGTGGTCCGCGTCGTGGTTCTGCCATTGGCTTCGACCAAGGTGAAGGCGTTTCCAACGTTATCAACATCCAGCCAGCTATTGTTCAGCAACACAGCCGTATCAATGCTGCACTCGGCACTGTCGTCGCTGCTGGCAATTTCGGCTCTGCTTTCAGGACATTCGCTGCATGACGACTATGTCAACACTGTGACGAGCGGCGAGTTCCTGGCCACCGCTGTCTCCACTGGTAGGAAGTGATTGCTATGTTGCTCTGATGACAAGGCTAACGCTTTTGTTGGTGATCTTTGCTGCAGGATACTTTGCGTATGACTTGTGGGACTACATGTTGAACGGCTTGTACGTCAAGTCTCCCGGCATCATCCTGCATCACGTGGTGGTGCTCGTTTGCTACATCTCTGCTCTCACCAAAACTGTAGGCGTGCCGCTGCTGTCGCTCGCGCTGGTCTGCGAGCTGCACTCAGTCTTCATGCACGCCCGAAAACTGCTCACCATGAGCAACTACTCGGCACGACAGTCACAGCTTCTGCAGTGGGTATGGCGCGCGCAGTGGGGATCATTCATCATAGCACGATTCGCACCGCACCTGACTGTCGCCGTACTAACGTATCAAGCTAGAGATACGTTCGCGCAACAGGTACGAAAACTTGCTGCCGTAATTGCGTCGGCAAGTTTTCTAACAGTGTGTTCCTGTTACCTGCAGCTGCACTTCGCTATGGCGTTCGGTGGAATCATCTTCATCAACCTGCTTAACATGAATGTATGTCTAATGCATTCATTGACCGATAAAAGACTGTAGCTCACCACGTTTCGCTTTTTGTGCTTCCAGCTCTTCCTCGACGTGCGGAAAGCGTATCGCAAGGACTTTGCGTTGCCTGCTGTAGCGACCAAATCTTCCTAACGTTAACGCGTTAACGTCTTCAACTTGAACCTGCGACATGTGAAAAATAATTTACACACAGCGCCACACCATTTTGCCTCATTGAAGAATTCGCAGTATAAAAGGGCAGCGTCTTCACTTGACCCGCGAGGCGCCACGGAGGCAGGCAGGCAACGCGCAGGCGGGCGCCATGACCATGAAGGGCGCCAAGACGGACGCGGACTGGTTCTCTCCTGAAGAACTGGCTGCTGCGCGCGAGGAGTATCTAC
The DNA here is from genome assembly GCA_012656075.1 of Phytophthora hibernalis. NCBI lineage: Eukaryota > Oomycota > Peronosporomycetes > Peronosporales > Peronosporaceae > Phytophthora > Phytophthora hibernalis. The sequence goes on along the minus strand of JAAKBF010000053.1, from coordinate 757,903 downwards.
AGGAGCAGGAGAAGGAGCAGCCGTCGCCTCAGGTATAATCTTATCTGATTCCACCCCAAATGAGTGCGGAATGGTTGTCTTGCGGTCGCTTACGTTAGCACTTGCTGCTATTGCGGAGTGTAGGTCAAGCTGCGATACGCCATTGCATTGGCAAAAGCCGCAAGCGCGACGACAAATTCCGCGCGATCGGATTACTGGAAGGTATGATACCGGATGATTGCAGTTTTGTTACAAAGTGAACTTGGCGTAACCTGTGTGTATTATCAGATCTGTTAAAACAGAGTTACGCCCCCAAGGAGAGTTTGTACTGGATCGCGCTGACGCTGTGCGGACTGGGCGAGTACCGTGCAAGTCGCAGCTACTGCGAACGTTTGCTTCGGATGGAGCCGTCACACATGAAGGCGCAGCTGCTGCACAAACGGATCAAGGAGGTCGTTGCAAAAGGTCCGTGGTGAGAGTTGCAGGTTGTTGCTGCTATTGGAGGCTGATGGTAGAATGTTGTTACTGTGGGCAGAAGACAACGTCGTAGGCGTGGGAATCGTTGGAGCGGTGGTGGTTGCGGGACTGGCACTCAAGTTTTTGCTCAAGAGATAAGCCGTGAATGTGTAGCCAAGTCCGTTTTCCCTCTATTCACATGTGACAAAAGTTAACTTCAACTCCACAACTGTTCACCACCGTCAACGCATTCTTGGGAGCAGCAGAGTTTGAATTGTGCATCGCCTAATTTTGTGTTTCTATTCGTTAGCAGGTCAATAATACCTCAGCCGCAGCCCGCACGCAACAAAACTACTTCCTATCATTTTCGTATCTCTATATGCATGTCTGATGTCGTCGATCAATAACCAAGTTCTCGCCAACGCCTTACAACTGAGACAGCGCCTGCTGCTCGTCACCGCTGAGCTTTGCCCAGGCGCCCTGCACGACCGGACCAGGCAGCTGAGACTGCAGCTTAGCCAGCAACTCACGCAGCTGGGGCTTAGACTCCTCCGAAATGGTCGACACGTCCTCGTCGTCCGCGGCATCCTCCGCCTCGGCCAGATCGAACACTGTTTGAAACCAAAACAAAGCACAAGTCAGAAACGCGTCCACATTGCAGTACCCATCAGCAGAACTTACGGAGCGCAGAAGCGAACACCTTCAGGATCTGGGGCAGGTTAGCGTATTCAGCGCCGAGCACGTGCGCGTTGCCACTGCTGACAAGCGAAATAAGACGAGCGTGTACGTCCTGGGCCTCCAGCACGTCGGTGCGGAGCGGAAGCCAGCTGAGCCACATGGGCCACATGTTCGCGGCATCCACAGCACCCTCACGAGCCAGGACGATCTTCGCCACAGCGCTGATAGCGTTGTCGCGGGCCGCGCCGACTTCGTCGTCCTCCACGTTGGCCGAAGCGTTGATCAGGTTGACCAGCTTCTCCAGAGCGTTCTGACAGAACGGGTCGAAAGCAGGACCGCACTTCTCAGCGCTAACACCAATGCCGTAAGCAGACGCCTGGATCACCGACGGGCTTTGGTCCTCGAGGCCCTGCACAAGGTGGTTCAGGAACAGCGGCACCAGCTCCTGGGCAACAGCACCGCAGTGCTCGATGATGTCATCGATCATGCAGATAGCCTGGCCACGAAGCATCGACACCGTCTTCTGCTCCAGCAGGGGGTCACGAACGCCAAGAGGTGAGCATGGAACACGGGGAAGAAGGCCTCCTTCTGAATCTTCACGATCCAGCCAATTGAGTCGATCATCGAGCGGAAGACACCCTCCTCCAGCTCATCGTTTTCGGTCTGCTGCAGAGCGGCCTCAGCATCATAGTCCTCGTCCTGCTGGTTCTCTTGGTGCTGAACCATCAAACGTTGGGCGCTGTTGGACGCCACCTTCTTGAAGACCTCCACCACGCGGGGGACGTGCTCCAGAGGAATACCCACCTGGAAGCCCTTCTCCTGGCTCTCCTTGCAGGCCTCCAGGACTGCCGACATGGCTTCCGAGAAAGCGCCGAGGCACTCGAGGTCCTCCTCCTCCTGAATACCCTTGAGCATCGGCTCAAAGAACTTCTCGAAAAGCTGCTGCGGGAACTGCGGCGCCGTCGCACCGTGGCCGTGGTTCAAAGTGCCATCCACCGCACAGTTCAGCAACTTCGCCATGGTCAGACTGCTCACAATGCGAATGTCCTCGACGTACTCGAAGTCGATCAGTGGGATCATCACCTGCGCCACCTCAGCCACGTACGGGTAGAACCAGCCCTCCAGGTCAAGTGCGGACTGGTACAGCATGTTGCAAGCGTTCGTCTTGTCCTCCAGAGCGCTCGTGTTGATCTCCAGGCGCTTCTTGCCCACACCACGGATCTCGAGCGTCATCGAGTCCTTGCCATCCGCCGTCGGGCCATCCTCCTCGACATCGTCGTCGGCAACGTCCGACAGCTGAATGTCGGGTTGGATCTGCGCCTGCTTAATCAGAGCAGGGATCACGTGGGGAAGATACGGCACAAAGTCCTCCTTCAGGATGCTGCCGATGCGCACACACGACTGCGCCACGTACTGCACCTCCGGGCCCTCCAGCTCCTGGCTTGACTGCACACGCACCAGAATTTCCATGATCTCCTTGGCGTCGTTCACGAAACGCTCCTTGCCCACAGCCTGGCCGATCAGGGCGATCGACTCCATGGACTTGCCACGCAGCAGAGCGTACTCCTTTCCGTGAGCGTTCGTCAGCACCTCCTTGGCAAGCGGCATGAAGATGTCGTAGAAGCGAAGGAACTCGTCGCCAATCACCTTGGCCACGCTGGCCACGGCCGTGATAGCCTGCTCCTGAACCTGACGTGGGCACGAACGCATCGCATTGAAGAGAGCCTCCAGCAGAGCCTGGCTGTACGGAGACACGTACTTGGCCTTGCACACGTTGGTGTTGCAGAAGTTAATGACCACGCTGGCGGCAAGCGCACGGGTGCGCAGCACGCCCTGCTCAGTCTGAATCAGTGCCGTGAGGGCGGGAACAACCACGGTGTGGAATTTGGCCTGGAAGTTCTTGCCCTTCTCGACCTCGCCAAAGTCCTCCGCGATCTGGCCGATGCTGTGCAGCGCAGCGTATTGCACCCGCGGGTGCTGGTCGTTCAGGAACGGTAGCACCATGCCCACCACGTTGTCGAGCTCGCGCGTCATGAGCGACTTGGCGCCCTCGCCCAGCAGACAAATGGCGTACAGTCCTGCGCGACGCTTGCGCCAGTCAGCATCGCCCAGGAAGCTCTTAATGACGGGAATGGCCACAGGCAGCACGGCGTTGCCACCGAGAGAGGTGCTGAGGCGGTCAATGGCCGCGGCTCCAGCGTCGCTGATCGAGTTGTCGGCGTCGTTGGCCTCCGTGAAGGTCTCCGGGTCGTCGAACTTCTGCACCCACGTCTCGTCCTCCTCGACCTCGCACATGAGCTGGATCACGAGCGGCACCACGGACGTGACGATGAACTGCGACTTGCGCACCATTCCGCCGGCGTTCTCGCAGAGCGAGATGAGGAACTCGAGCGCGAGCTCGCGCGTCTCGGCGTCCAACTCCTGCGACGAGCACACGAAGATCATGGCGCGGGCCACGTCGTCCAGCGCGTTGCGGAAGAACTTGGGGTGCACCTCGGCGATCTGCACGAGCGCGGCCAGCACCTCGCGGAAGGCCACCTCCTCCCCTGAGCTCACGAGCACCTGAATGATGCGCAGCATGGGCGCGACAATGATGGCGAAGGCCAAGAGCTCCTGCTTGTCCTCGAGCGTGAGCAGGAAGGCCGCGGCCGCCTTGAGACTGGCGATCTGCACCTCTCCGTTGGCGTCGTTGAGTGCGTTCGTGAAGAGCGTGAGGAAGCTCTCCTTGTGCGGGGCCAGCAGCTCGCCCACGTACTCGGCCAGCTGGGCCAGCAGGTCGAAGGCCGTGACGCGCAGTGACGCGTCCGCGTGGGTGGTGAGGGCCGACACGGCGCTCAAAAGCTCGGGCCACGGCTGCTCGAACTTGGCCGACACAGCGGCCAGCTCAGCGATCAGGTGGCCCAGTTTGCGGCGGATGTGGGCCACGGGCTCAGCGGCCACGGCCTCCAGTAGTTGTGCCTTGAGCGTGGCCTGCGCGCCCGCGTCCAGCTGCGTGTACACGCCGGCCTTGACCTCCAGCAGCGGCCGCAGCAGCACGGGGGCGAAGGCGCGCGCCTCCGGCTCGGGAGCGGCGCGCAGCAGCTGCACGAGGCTGGCCACGAGCGTCTGCGGCTGCTCCGCCTTGAAGGCTGCGTACGACGCCTCGGCCTGTTTGCGCGTTGCGTTGTCGTTGCTCATGAGAGCGCCCACTAGCGCCGGGAAGTCCATTTTGCAGTCGGAGGAGATGTGACGAGTATCCGGCGACTTTGGGAATGAATAGCGCAACGTGCATGGCCAGCCAGCCACTCGATCAGCTGTTTGTTGACATGGGTACCTTTCGCAAAAGCGCGGGAAAGATGTGGGCCACGTAAAACAAGAAGGGGCGAACATGTATTAAGCTGCACTGGCAATGCACGCGGAATTAATTTGAAGAGGTTTCAAGACACAACAGGACTATTGAAGTTGCGCTAAGGTCTCACAAAAATAAAGATTTATACGTTTTCTAGGGTGCTTTGAAATTAGGTAGCTGTAGATTGTTGGCGAAAACTAACCGAGAATTCAATCTCGGTAGATACCGCTGTACTGTACAGTGATCTGCTTCCTCAGCGTACGCCTGATATATATAGATAATGCAAGTATACTTTATGTGACAGCCTTCTTTATTTCGTTTTAATTGCTCTTGGAACATACGTTTTGAAAGGTTATTTAGTGTTGGGTGTTCGCTGAGGAAGCAGATCACTGTATTGTGCTTCGATTGATGTGACGAGCTAGGCACTTGACTTCAAAAGCGTGCCCATGCTGTGTCCCGCGGAAACAAGTGTGTTCTGACCGTTATGTACTAGTGAATGCCGGTTTTTGACTGTATCAATCGTGTGGCGAGATCCAGACGCACACTTAAATCAGGACGCAGCCCCGCGTTCTGAGTTATAGCACCGTCCATTCGCGAACAGCGAGTTGACGGTCGCAGAATAGTAACGGTCTCCGATATGACGCAGCCCAAGGCGCCGACGTCCTCGAGCTCCAGCTCCACGTCTTCCTCGGACAGCAGCTCTGTCGTGGGCAGCAGTAAGCGTGGCGTGATGCCTGAGCCCACTGTGATGGCGCGTCTCTCGCCCGCGACCGAAGTGGCGATTCGCCTGCTTCCAGGCAACGACGTACGTTGCAATGGACTCAGCGCGTACTATTTCCTATTATAACTGAATTGGTTCCTTGTGTCGGCAGCGCTGCGTGGACTGCAAGGCCGCGTGTCCGCAATGGGCGGGTGTGTCCTTCGGCGTGCTGCTGTGTCTGGCCTGTGCCGGCCGCCACCGCTCGCTGGGCGTGCACACGAGCTTCGTCAAGTCTCTGGTGATGGACGCGTGGACGGCCAACGAGGTGCGCGCGCTGGAGCTGGGCGGCAACGCCAAGTGGCTCGCGGTGTGTACGGGCACGGGGATCACGGACCTCCTTTTAGTGGACAAGTACGCGTCCGGCGTGGCGAAAGCGTACAGGAGCAGGGTTCAACTCTCAGCGGCGAAAGACGCGTCGGTGGACTGCGCGTTCACTGCCACGGCGTTCCTGTTGATGCTGGCGGGAATTGTGTCGGTTGAAGAAGGCGACGAGGAGGGACCTGTGAAGGAGGACCCTGTGTCGTCGCCGACGACTGTGAAGACGCAGGAATTGAACGATCCTGCGTGTGACGCTGCTATAAAGTGTACGATGTGCCGCTCCATGGTCCCTTTGCACCAGCTGAACTCGCACTCGAAGATGTGTAGTGTTAGTGCATCGGTGCGTACTGCATGGATTTGGCTAGTACTGATTTGGTTAACTTACGGTGTTGTCTGATGCTGTGTTACTATAGTGTGCTGTGGAGTGGAGAAAGTATGAACGCAAGATTGGATCTCCGGATGAACCGTTAGGCTTCACCATAGCGAAGGCCAACAGTGGTTATGCGGAGGTGTCTCGTGTAATCCCCGGAGGTGCTGCTGAACGAGCGAACGTGATTGTTGGAAGTCTACTCATCGGTCTGGACAACGTGAAGAACATGAAATTTGACGAGATCGTGGATATTCTTCGAACCCAGCCGCGGCCGTTGGTATTCCATTTCGTTTTTCGCTCCCAGATGGCGCCGGAGGGATCGAAGACCGTGATATCATCCGTTCCAGAGCCGAGGACAGTTGAGATTAATGTGACGCTGCATGCAAAGGAGGAGCTCGGGTGCTCTCTGTCTACAAACGAGTTCTACTGCGTTGTACGCAATGTGGACGAGGATTGCATCGCAAGGAGGCATGGCATTTTGGTAGGCTCTCGGGTGGTGGCTGTCAATGGCCGCAAGTCCTTGAAGCCGAAGGAGTTGATTCGGGAAATTTGTACAGCCCCACGTCCAATTAAGATTACGGTGCATCGAGTTGAAGGACTCATGAGAGGTTGGAGCAGGTGAAGTTAACGGCTACCAACCAGCAGCAATAATCTTGAAGGAGGTGGTAATGGGGCCACATAGTCGACATTGCGCGTTGCCCATCGATAATGGGTGGAGCGTTTTGTTCTCGAACGGCTTTCAAAGAGTTTTGAAGTCGTCTCTTGTTAGATAAGATAGAACATGTAAATGAGATAATCTGACTCAAATTACTTAAGTGTTTCGAGTCCCATTAAGAACTACTGTAGAAGTACGTAGTACTTGAAGCACTTCCCAACGAAGTTCTACACGTCTGGAACTAATCGAGCACCATATTGTCGGCTCTCATAGTAGCTAACCACATAATCAGCGGGTACGCCGCCCTTCTTGGCAGGTGACCGAAGGTTTGAAAACACGGGGTGGTACATCACTTGCTTAAGCGTGGGGCGCTTTGAGGGGTCGAAGTCAACCAGTTTCCTCAACAGGTCCATTGCACCGGGGATAATTTCCAACCCCTCGCGGCAACGACGAATAATATCGTTGGAGCCGCTTGTCAGCGAATATAGCGACTGGTCATGCCTATACTGGTCCTTCGTCGTCTTCGAATGTTGAAGTGCACCATTCGTGCCAGCATTTCGTCTAGCTCGTCGCTGGGGATAGTTGGCTGCCGAGTCCTCAGGTCTTAAATGCTTTAACAGCAGTTGCCACACCTTATCGATCCCCTTCGTTTCACTTGGGTTTTGCTCTGGTAGCCCAAAGAGTACGATGTACCGATAAAGAGTGTGACAAAGCGTATCCTTGTCGTCACCGCGTGCCGTGCTCTTAATCACCGAGAAGCCTGAATTTTTGCGAGCGCTCTAGCATTGCATTAAGAAAAACGAGCATGATCTAAACCGTTAAACCAATTTCACGCATTCAAAACACATTTCTGCAAACACTTACAATCCACAAGAATTTCAGGTCCTTTAGAAGCTCGGATGGGCAATGAACTTCATCCAAAATCTCTTCGTATGGAGCACTGTTTACAACGTAAAAAGTTAGTAAACCCACAAGCGTAACCAGAGTAGACCAACGACCTAGCATACCTTCCGGTGAACAAATGCAAGAGGCAAAGCCCCAGCGAGAATGTATCTGCCGCGTAGGACTGTTCAGCTGCATCGCCTTCCAACAGAAATTCCACAGGCGCATTTTCCAGCGTAGTAAACTGGTCAATCGTGACGGGCTTCCCCAAATTGACAGGGTTGGAATCGGCAGAACCATAATCGGCCAGCTTCACATAGTACGAAAAAGACGCAGGCATTCGTAAAACAAAGCACAAGTCTTCCAATAGATAGTTCAGCACAACATCAGCACTGGATGCTTTGCTGAGATTGGCTCGGCCGATGTCTTTCAGAAAGAAATTGAGAAGCTGTGTATACGAAGTAGGCAAAAAACGTTAGTAAAAGTAGACGAACCACGGCATTACGTCACTGTACTTGAAGTAGCAGTCATCACAAACCTTGATATCGCAGTGCCGCAGATTAAACTTGTCTCGAGCACAGTACAGTCCAAACACCATTTGGAAGAAAAACGGGATAGCAACTGAGTCTAGAGGAAGGATCTTGTTTTTCTGGAGGCCAATAAAGTCTTCAAGGTCCCCGCCATCGCAGAACTCCATCCGAATGTACTGGAATAATTGCTCGCTCTCCGTGTTCGCATCTGACGGCGGGTCCAGCGAATGACCTAAGGCTCCAGAATCTGCATCTGCATCTGCCAACAATTCAACTGGCTTGCGACGCGTTTTGCTGCCCCAGCGCTTCGGTTGCGGGGGCTCCCGAGCGAGAAAAATATCGTATACCCGGAGAAAGTTTGGGCAAATGCCATGCTCGGTTGCGTTGGAGAGCAGTACCGAATGTGCTACCTCTTGACGGATAACCCCCTATCACAACAGTGTGAGTTATTGCGAATGACATGCCACGCTCTGGAGTAATAGTGTGCGCGTACCTGGTTGCCGGTGTCTTCGATGGCGACGATATTCATTACGCTGATAGCCTCCAGTCGTTTTTGTTCCGATGAAAATACCTTAAACACTTCCTTGTAAGCACCGTTCGCGAGATAATGACCACGAGGGTGGCAGGTGTAGACTTGATTCATCGAGTACAAGTTGGATTTCCTGTTTTTGACAGCACAAGCAGCCTCGTTAGAGCTTTTGCCAAAATGAAAATCAACGATAATGATAACCGTTTGTACATACTTGGAGTAGTCCGCGATTGTCCATGCGTACGCCCTTATCACGTGCAACAAACAAAATGTCAGTATTGGTCTAAGGTATGTGCCACTGCAGAAACTTACATGATAGCGACCTTCTCCCACAACATCGAGACCTTGCGCAGCGCTTCCTTCAACGTATTCGTATCCACCAATCCAGAATGCAGCACAAGGTGTAGCACGCTTTCTCCCAGCACGTTCTTCTTCTGCATCGAATTTGTGTCACCAAGTGAAATACGCCTCTTAACGGGTGTCAATGACAGCTTATCCTTCTCTCGATCCCACACCCAATCGTCTTCCACAGGCGGAAGAAACGATGATGTCGCCACAGAAATGGACGACAGGCGGCGATCTGACACTCTTCCCAGCTTTGACAGCCTTCTAGCCAAGCGACGATCCCTACGAGCCGAAGGCTGCGCCAGTACGTCTTCCATCGCATCAGCGATGGCCATGTGCTGCGTGGACGACAGCAGTCGGTGGTTCTCCGAATACGACACGACCTCCAGCTTCTGAGCCTCCAATTTCTCAAAGTACTTTTTCAACCGAATCATCGCCGGATCCATCAAATAACCTCCCTCCGCTTTCTCGTTAGCACCACCAGAGCTCTGACCCCCTCTGCATCTCCACTGTCGTCAACACACTCCATCCTCTCCTCATCAGCCCTACATCACAAAAATACAGTTATTAGAGTCTTCCCTAAAAAATTAAATAGCTCACATACTCTGCAATGGAAGGCACCCAGAGCTTCAGTTCTCTCCGAATCACGTCTGCTTTGAGACTTGCAACGCGCAGAGCCGTGGGACTCAGCGTAGCACTGGAAGTGAAGCCCAGTGCTCGTACCCAACTCTCCAGTTCACTCCGTTGGCGTTTGCTCTTCCAATTGGACGGCGGCAGCTTCACGATGAAGCCCTGCCCTCCACCGAACTCCGTCTTGTAATTGGTTTGCTGTACGGCGCCCAGCTGCTCCGCCAGATACTCCATGAGCTCTGGTGCCGCGTCGTGTACCAGTTCCCTGGTACTTTTCTGCTTCTTGGGTTTCTTGGACGGCAGGAGCGACTTCTTGACCGCGGACTTCCGCTTGGATCGAGACTTGGACTTGGCTAAAGGAGACGGAGACAGCTCCGGGAAGACACTGAAGGACGCTCTGGTGTCCTCCTCGTCCGCAGACGACAGCGGCGAGCTGCAGATGTCCAGCTTCCCGCCATAATTCAAACTGAAAACTGATTGAAAAGGGACTTTCGTAAAACACAATTTGAAACCAAAAACTGGATTACGATTCCAGAAAATACAATTCAATAATCCTGAAGGTATGCTCAGATTTTATTTTATCCAGTTGAAGAGGATGCAGTCGTCGCTGCTGCGGCTGCTGCTTCACGTGACGCTGGCGTTGCTGCTGACCGCGCGCAGTTCGCAGTTGGGTGGGGCTCTGCACCCGTTCGAGCGCGCGCTGGCCAGCGACTGGGTGCGGCTGCTCTTCTACGTGGACACGGCAGGCGGTCCACTGCCCCATTTCGTGCTGGAGGCGGAGGAGGAGGTGGCGGCCAACGTGGACGACGCGTTCTTCGACGGAGGCTTCGCGGCGCGGGCGTCGGCGCTGCCGGTGGGGGCGCTTTTCACCATAAACGAGACGCGCCGGCACGTGCACGGGGCCGTGGCCAACTACTTTCGCCTGGCGGACGTGGCGCTGGACGCGTATCTCGTGGCGGGCAACGCGTCGGAGGCTCTGCTACTGCCACCGCCGCTGCTTACAGTGCGCGCAGACGTGGGGGCGAGACGCTGGACAGAGGCTACAATATTACGAACGACAGCAGCAGCGAGCAGTGGCCGGCGCCGCTGCTGATGGGAGGAGACGCCGCTGGGCAACAGGAGACGAGGCGGTTCTTTGACGAGTTGGACGCCATGGAGCTCAAGTTGGTGGTGGGTATGAGGAGGAAGGAAGAGAAGGACGGGGTGCAGAGGGAGAAGCTGTTCGAGTGGAGGGTCGTGATGCGCTACGACCTGCTGAACCAAGGCCATCTGGAAGTCACAATGAACTATGCTTTGATTCAGGTCCCTCTTTTTGACGGGAAGAGGGGGACCAAGGAGAAGATGATATGCCACCCGTGCTGCTGGACACGAGTGTCATGTTCAATTGGGTCACGCTCATGGTGATCGGGCTGTACCAGGTACCACTGCTGTTGTGATTGATTCCTTGTTTCTTCTTGAGGACATAACTTGTGATGGCTACACTTTTAGGTCGTCGAATTCACGCTCAAGTGGACAGCTACCAAGGCGGCTGCTGCTCAACTCCCAGACTACTCCTCCCGCTTCAGCAGACGCCCACTCGCACCCGCTCTGAGTGTAGGCGCCGCCAAAGACTTTTGGTTCTGGTTCGTCATGGCTGTCAATTTTGTGACTGTGGTGTGTCTGCTAGCGACGTGGAGTCATGCCTACCGACTTTCGTTGAACGACACGCTGTGCTTTACGTTCGCCTCTTGCTGCGCATTGCAGTGGGGCAGTCTCGTGAGATATCTGCAGGTGAACACACGGTTTCACATCCTGGGACTCACACTACGGCGCGGTTTGCCTCGCGTGATGCAATTTCTTGTGGGTGTCCTGCCGATTTTTGTGGGGTTTGTACTATTCGGGACGGTCATGTTCGGTGCCAAGGTTCCTCGATTCCAGAGCGCGAGTGCGACAGCCACCACGCTATTTTCCGTCGCAAATGGCGACGAAATTCATGACACTTTTAACGACGTCGCGTACACGCCATGGATCGGTCAGATCTACGTGTACATCTACATGATCCTCTTCAGCTACGTTGTGCTGATGGTGTGTATCGGTATCATTGAAGATGCCTTTTTCTCTGCTGCCTTTCCAGCATCGTGGCCTACGCTAGACAAGACTCGGCAAGAAGTGCCTCAAAATCCGGGAGCAGGACATCATCATTATCACGAGGACGTGGACGTACGCTAGTAGAACCCGGCTTGAAAAGCGGTGACTAAGTGAATGCGTTTAATTGTCGAGTACTGTGTATCTATGCTATATTATTGTGTTCAAGCTGGATGCCACTCGCGGCGTGCGAGCCTGTGTGGCGCGTCGTGCTCATTGAGCACTGGCAATTGCTTGCAGATTTACTGCGAGCGACAATAATACCAAAAAACCATATCCGTTGATCCGTACGGAAGCTACCGCTCCGCCGGACTTTCCAGGACAACGCCAGGAACAAACTTGGATTGGATCTCCTACGTGGCAAATGACTCGTGGAAAAAGTCGAGGAAAGGCGGCAGCATCCTACAAGTGGCTACACTTGAAGTGCTCCAACTGTTTTCGGCCAATCGCTCGACTTCAACTTGCGGATTGGCTGAAACCGAGGGGGCGCGTGGCTGGCCTGCATAACGAGAACCAGCATTAAGATGCACGTCAAGCCGAGCTTCTTCCGTGCGCGGCAGGCGTCCAGGGCGTCAGCGCCGACCAAATGGACGTCGGACCACACTGGACCTGGGCGCAAGTCTTCCATGGGCGTGTTACTGGACTGGCTAGTGTGTCAGGGCAACTACAGTCGCTGGCGGAGCGGCTCCACGTCGGAACTGGCCGATGAGATCGTGCGACTGCTGCACGCCGAGGGCCTCGTGCACCGCACAGCCAATCAGGTGCAGGCCAAGATGGCGGAGCTGGAGGATTCGTACCGAGAAGCTGCGGAGCGATTGGCCAGCACCAAGCGCGAGCTGCAAGCGGCTGAGGGGACGCCGGCTGAACGCAATTTGCACCGCGTACTGGAGCGCCACTGCCGCTACTTCGCTCTTTTGCAGCCTATTATGAAGGACGTGGAGGAGGAGGACGTTCTCCCCAAGAAGCGGCCGAGACTCAGCACCAAGAGGAAGACGGTGCAGCCTGTAGCGGCTGCGGTAGCTCCTCCCGTTGCTCCTGCGCGAGCTGCTAGTCCTCCGTCTGCGCGGTTGCGTTCACGCTCGCCTTCGCCTTTGAAGAAACGGTTCCAGTATAAGCTGCGAGAGCGGCGAAGTGTGGAGTCCATGTCGGAGGATATGGTCTGGGATTTTGATAGTGAGTCGGTGGGCGGGGTGAGAGGTCCTTCGACGCCACCGACGCCGCCGACGACGCGACCTGTGAGGAAAAGCAAAAGCAGAGCAATGGAATCCATTTCAGTGATGCGAATGGAAGAGGAGCGTGGACAACCGGTAGCACGACGCCAGCGAGGTCGGTTCGAGGAACCGATCAAGAAACGCCCGGCGTCGAGGTCGATTGACTTGAGGAGCGTGGGCGCCGCCAGCGAGATCGGTTCGAGGAGCCTGTCAAGAAGCGCCCGGCGCTCAGTTCGATTGAAGAAATCGACTTGGAGAAAGCTCGGGTCGAGCTCACACTACGCCAGCTGGAGCTGCAGATGGCACGCGACAAGGCTCTCGTCGCGCGCGCGAAGGCTCGCTTGCAACTTCTCGAGCAGGGAGTGTCGAGGCGAGACGTCGATCGCCTCATGCCACTCGACGTCTGAACGGCAGTTTTGCGACGGTGGGCCGCACCGAACGGATCCCTTTGTCGGTGGTTTGATGCCAGAACGTATTGCTGGAGTAAAGTGATGAATGCTGAAGTCAGAACGGTGTGCTGTTGGAAGTGTCGGCATTTTGAATTGCTCTTAAATAGCGGTGGTTCTGTAAGCTTCATGCTGCTACTACGGGTGACGTGTCTAGTCCGTTGCTGGACGTCGTGTGCCCAGTCTTCTAGGTGGGTGGGTGTGGTCTACCCGGAGCGGTGCGTGCACTAGCTCGCATTGTCGTCGTCCGGTGTACTACGATTGTAGTCTTGTTGTCCTTTGCAGGTAGTTTTGGTGTCTGGCTGAGTGATGTGTCGCTTCATCTAGGCTTGAACCGGGAAGGTGCGTTGCGAGAGCAGCACGACGAGTTCGAGCTTGGAGACGGGGACACGTCGATGGGGCTGCGGTCGACGGTGGGGTCGGCGTAGCCGATGATTTCCGGAACCATGGCGAACGATACGCCCTTGCGTGCTCTCCGCGGGGCTTTGGCCATCATGTCCTTGCTGACCCAGGCGCAATCGCGCGGACGCTCCTGCTTGGCGTACAGTGCGCGCAGACACTCCTGGCGGTAGTACTCGGTGAGGCAGGCCTCCATTTCTGACGCGCAACGCTTGCCGAGCATTTTGACTGGTGCTTCTGGTGGTGCTAAAGTGCAAATGGGACGTTGATGGCAAATTGCACACTAAGTATTTCCGTCGACGAGTTTGGTCGCTCTACAGTGGCGACTTGCCGACCTGCTGGTCTCGTTGCTTGTGGCCTGTACGGAGACTCTGCCTTTCCAGGTGCTCGCGCCGAACGTGCGCGAGACCAGCCTGCGTTACTCGCCCCAAAACCGTTGAGGCGGCAGTCTTTCCGGCACAATTACACATGCTATTTGTATGGGCTCTAGTTAAACTCAAAAGAGTGGCCCATTTGCTTCAGAACCAGCATGGAGTTCTCGCTCTTGGTCATAGCCGCCCACAAGCTTTCAATGCCGCATGGTCGATATAAGACGCTGCGAGCCGAGGACGGAATGCATAAGTACAACCAAAGAAAAAGCTCCGTAAAGAGTGAAAATCCATACACGAAAGCCAGAAGGCGTCGGACGCCTCCACGCACGCTATTAACGACCGCACGCATTTCGGCATTGGAACGCCTCAACCGCGTTCCGCCGATTCCCCTTGTACAGTACATTCGCCTTCTTTTTCGACCGCGGCGCTATGGCCGACAAGGAAACTCCAGCCGGTGTCGCGGCGGAGACTCAGATCTCGACCACGTAACGGCTCGAAGACAAGTCCACCCGCGCAGTTTCCCCCAACCTTGGAGCGCCGACGCCAACTGCTTCTGTAGCACCGCAACAGAGACCGGGAGCGGGCTGTGTAAACTGTGGTAAACTTTGAGCCTTATGCGCTTTGAGGACAACTCACGGTTCCTGTAGGATTGGCGCGTGACTGTTTCTAAAGCTGCGGCAGCTCTTGTCGGCGATCCTGGTGTCGATGCGTACAGCAAAAATGCGAGGTTATCCCGCTTCGCCCAAGACAGGAGGATGCCGCAAAAATGTTGGGTGGCTCCGTCTCGAAGCTCTCGCGGCTTTGCTGTTGCGCCGTTGTCCCTAAAAATGTCAATGCCGATCTTTCGTTTTCTCGCTGTCAACTTTACCGTGTAAAGGTCGCAGCAAACTTCGGTGGGGCGACTTGATTAACCCTTCATATATGATACCGGTACTATCGTGACGATACAGCACCAACTCCTCTGCTTTGCTTGGAGAGGAGCGGGCGAAGCCATGTCAATGCAGGCAGCACCAGCCGGTTCATGATCGCGCGTAGGAGCTCGGCCGTGCTTAGATAAGGGAACAACCTAAACACCGCTCGGTGCGGCGCGAACAGCTTGACAGCAACCGAATCCCGCCATTGTTGACCAGGCAGCACCGGGTAGAAGTCTCCAAAGTTGCTGCAGAGCACACCCGCCACAAACAAATTGCCCGACATCGTATAGAGCGTCTTGGCGCCGCGATGCGTGACTCGGGTCAATCCAGTGACTCTAACCAAGCTGAGTCCAGCTTGACCATGCTTGTCAAGTTGACAGCTCCAGCTGGCTGAAGTTGAAGCGGTTCTGGGCGTCCTCGATACAGTTTCGGTGTCGTTGTTGTTGTGCGGGCATGATGGCGGCGGAGATGGGAAAGTTGAGGGGAACGTTGAGGGAACGTCAAGAGCAGGTCGTTCACCCGCAGCTCACTCGCTGGTTTCTGGGCCAGGTTTGCCATCAACGAACCCAGGCTGGAATTTTTGCTCTCTGGAAGGTAAAATACGAGGTGCTCGGGTGTGAGATGCAGCGGCTCAACGAAGTCCTGCTTGGCAAGTTACACACGTCAGCTCACACGTCACTTAATTCTACAAGACAAGGTGATCCGATCCTGGTCGGTTGTTGGTAGAGGTGGTTGCTGCACCACCTCACCGCATGTCCAGGGTCTGATCGGCATATACAAACGAACCTGTTCGCGCTCCATGCCTTCGTGCTCCACGCGAATGAACTCCGTATCACCACCGCGAAAGCTTTCGTGCGGGATGTAGTAGACAGTGGAGAATACGGGCTTCCCTGACCCGTCAAGTGACAGCACCGATTCTCCGATCCGCACGTCACCCAAACGTTTTGTCATGCCACCGGCGACAACCACCGGTGCCGACTCCGGGAAGCAGCTTGCTGCAAAGTTTGCAGCATTGAGTCAATTGGTACTGCTCCAGACCTTCAAAATCTTCAATAAAGGTGCTACGTACTCGAATCGACGATGGTGTAGCCTAGCTCGCTGTCACAGAAAGCTCCGGTCTTGCCGCTATTGCAGAGGCAAGTGCCACCTTGCACGCACACACCTTGGTTGGAGCATATCTCGCCATCCCGCTCGCACAACACTACAAGGAAAACAAGACAGCTCTCTCAGTCATGCTAGCTCATTGCAACTACATGTACCTTGCCAAATGCATCGAGCTCACTCCCGTCGCTGCTACTGAATACGTCGTTCACTTTCTGGACGCCGACATTTCCAGCCAGAAGAAGAAGTGTTGGCAAGATCGTGCTGTTTTGGTACCGAGCGTTGGGGTCTGTCATGCACAAACCACACCCATCCGGGTAGATCGTTTTTGTGATCATTGAATTGTTGAGAAGCACAGTGTGCTGGGTGGGTATCTCTGGCAAAGTCGAGCTCGGGTTGCACACTGGAATGAGCTGGTTGGCGAGACTAATTGTGCCTGCTTCATTCATGCACGACGTGTGGCAATAGTACGCCCGATCGACTGTGCGGTGGAAGGGCACAACTGAATGCCCCCATTTACCCATGCAAACCTGTGCATTGCTCTGGGTCACCATACTCCACTCGGCGGTTGAAATGCCTGATGCGTTAGAACTGGCTGCAGTCCATTCCACACCATCGCGCGTGTACCAGACATCCGAGAACGGATACATTTTCTCGATTCCGTTTCCAACGATACCGCCGCCCAGAACCCACAGCCTTGAACCGAGCTGCACGTCACCATTCGTTCTAGAATCAAAAGACACAAGAGAAAACCATGCCCGTGGTTCCCATGGAGCAGCCTCAGTCAACAACTTCCAACTTCCGGCGGAGCTCATCCGCCAGACGTCGCGCAGACTTGTGTCGCGCCACCCGCCCATGAGGAAAATGAAGGCTTCGCGAGACGCATCGCCCTCTGTTGTATTGGTCATGACCTCATGTGAAGAGCACGCATGAGCAGCTCTCGGTGACCATGGCACGTTGCTCTGCTGAGTCCATGGCCCAGTGAGAACGGAAGGCGTTGACCACACCTCATTGTTTATCGGACTGCCTCCAAGCACCCAGAGTTGGTCACCAAAAACGACCGAGCAATGATATCCTCTACCTGCCCAAGGAACTGTTGCAGTCGATTCCTTCCAAGTAGCTGTGTACACAACGCATATTTTCAGTCAAACGCGCGCCGGGTGGTTTGTGTGGTACATTTTCCTACCTCCATCGGTGGTGACCCAGATATCGGTTGCTGCTTCAGGAGAAAATCCCCGACGAGCGTAAGGCGCTCCACGTTGTCACTGGAATCAGTGAAGGTGATCAACGAGTGTCCATAGCGTCGTCGAAACGGAGCTTCCTCCAACACCTCAATCCATTCAACGCCATCTTGAGAAAAGATCACATCCGACCGAGAAGTTGTGTACTCTAGGCGCTTCGTGTAGTAGGATGCCGACACGCCACCGACGATCCAAATTTTGTCAGCAAAAGCTTCTGCTGCGTGAGCTGCACATCGAAAAATTGTCAGCAAACAGATAACTCAAGGAAAGCCAAGATGACCAACTCACAGTCGCGCGAAAACGTTAGCTCGGATAATAATGACCATCGCTCTATAGCCTCCTGATCAGCTATCGTGGAATTGCATTGTAGCTCTGTTGTAGTGGCTGATGATGCAGCCGCAGCCAATCCAATAGAGGTCACACACAAAGCTAGCCTTGTTAGTGATGGCCATCGTCTCTCGAATGCTACCATCGCAATACGGATATCCAAATCTTTGAGAAGACGCGTCGTTTGAAACTGGTAGTCAAATGGAATTGGCATCTTGGAAATGCATTACTGTTGCCTCGCTAGGTGCCATGCATCTAAACATGAAAGTTACGGTATCATAGACCCTCATCGCTGGTTGCGCCGCGCTGGGGTGATGATGACTTACGACGATCTTGCCGTATGTGGTGAAAGCAGTCTGATCTGCTGGGTTTACTTGCTCTGGATCTGCAGGTCGGATTCTTGAACGGTTGTACCAAAATTCAGACTGCTTGAGGGATTCTTCTGAGAACACTTTGGTAGCACACAGTGTAAGCATTTAGAGCGAGTCACGGCGAGAGCTGGATGGTGGAAGCAAGACGACGACATGAGCCACGAACTCACCCCCGTCGGAATACCCGATCTGGTCTGTGCAGTTTTGTCTTTCCTTTCGAGCTTCGGGCGAGTCAGTCTCGTCGGTAATCTTGGACTGCAGGATATCCTCGACGATGTCTTCCAAAGTTACAAGGCCTTTCAACTCGTAGAACGGGTCACCCTGAACATGTGAATAAAGCATAGTCAGATACGAGAATGCAGTCGAGCGGGTCATTAACTTCGTACCGGCCCAGAGTTGTTGACATCGTAGACGAGTGCCATGTGAGTGCTCCCCATTTTAAATACACTGAGAACCTCGCCGAGTTGTGCATCAAGCCAGATGCGGTGCGCCGAGACCGCAAACACACGAGCAAAAGCCAGCAACGGCACGTCCTCGTTCGGGTCCACGTAGATCAAGTCCTTGGTGAAGACGATCCCCACCACATCGTTCGGGTCCTTATTCCACACCGGTATACGACTGAATCCGCTGTTGTAGATCATCTTGAGCGTGTCTAAATTCAGTGTGGTGCAGGCGTGGAGGAAAGAAAGCAAAACAATCAGCAGCAACGGGTTAAGGAAGTAAACCAATGGTAGCAACAAGGGATACACAACACTAAGGTTAGACCAAAATCATCGTGGGAAAGGATATCGGAAGTGTGAAGAGTTTGTCGGTCGGGATCATGATGTCACTGACCACTTTGTGCTTGTAGCTCATGGCTCCGCGTACAATATACCCCTCTTCCGGGTGGACGACCTTCTGCCTCACGTGGATCTCCACGAGTTTCTGGAGCTCTCTTTTGGTGAACATGGTGCCAACATCCTCTCCGACCGTGCGGTCCAGCATGTAACTCACCGGTTTGGCGAACAGGTACAACACAAACACCAACACGCGCACCACAGGCACGAGCGCCGAACCGATGATCAGCGCATGACGTGCACAGAGGGACTGCGGCACGATTTCTCCAAACAAAACAATGAGGATTGTGGAGGCGAAGAAGCCCACGAGACCACTGGTCAAGTCGGCCATGAGGATGGACAGGAGGCTGTTCACCGCCACGGTCGTCAGCACCAGCGTCGTGAGCAGTAAATTACTGTCTTCGCGAACAGGTAAAATGCGCTTCGCCGCCTTGGCCTTGCGCACCTCGTCCGCGGTGGCTTCGGCCCGATTGCCGGCACGCACCACCACGTCCAGACTCACTTTGTCCAGCGACATGAGCCCCAGCGTCAAGCCTGAAGAGATGGCGGACATGACGATGAGCAGGAGGATGCCTCCATAGTGGATCGCCTTGAAGGTGTCCGAGTGAACTTCCGAGTCTGAGTCGGCACTCGCTTCGTCGTGGGTGACGTCTGTGATGCGGCGAGCTACGAGGCTCGCGGAGGCGACGTGGAAGAGCAGCGACGTAATGGGGGACACCATGCCAGACACGAAAGCCGAAATGGCTTAATGTTGAAGTGGCCGTCACGAAAGCCGAAATGGCTTAATGTTGAAGTGGTCGTTTCGGACCGAACCTTAAGTTCGGAAAGCTATTTTTGACAATAAGATACTAACGTTTAAAGAAGGCACCGAAATGAACTGGCATTGCACACGACATTAGTTCCTAAAGGTTTTATTACCTTATTGGAGTGAAGAAGTTGCTCTAAGGTCTCACAAAAATAAAGATTTATACGTTCTCCGGGTGATCTACCATACTTGTACCGGTAACGACTTTTCCACCCATCCAACAACAGTATGATCTTGCCTTTGCATGAACACGACAAGGTCTGTGAAAATGTTTTGTCAATAAATGCCTGCCCGCGACGTACGCTTGCTCCCTACTACTGGTACTACTCACTACACGCAGCAAAGGTACGTCCTTGCCGTATTACTCTTCCTCTGCCTAGTCTCGCTCAGCATTCAATCGGTCCCGCGGCGGGTTCATTTTCTGGATCTTCACCATCGGATCACGTCGCAGTGCGCTGTGGGGCAATACATCCAAGGTTAGTTAAAGAGCTTCGTACACAGTCATGCACGATATTTGAATTCGTACCTGAGATCGTTGGGGGTCACGAAGATAAACTGCTTCTTGCCGTCTCTTTTGGCAGCATTCACAAGCAGCTGGATGGTCATATCTCGGTTAACCGAGTCCATGAACACATCGAACTCGTCCATTACTCGGAATGGGCACTCAATACTCTCACCGAGGGCCAACAGCAATGAAACTTGAGTATAGGACCGCTCGCCACCGGACAATTCCTTCATGTCGGTTACCTGGGATGCGCGCGAGGCTCCTTTCTCGTTCTGCAGCACGGCAATATCGAGCCGCTGGTCATCATGCCGGAATTGCAACTTACCCGCAAAGTTGTTCAGGTGCATGTACTTGTTGAACTCCATAGATGTCCGATGGGCAATCTCCTTTCGCAAGATCTGCCACACGCGCTTCCGTTCCTCCAGCATCGACCGAATACGCTCCAAGTTGACGCGGAACTTGTCGAAGTTGACTTTCTTGCTCTTATACTTGATTTGCTTCGCCTCCATGTCATGCTTCAGCTCCCCGAGGTCCATTCCTTGGAACCGACTACGCTCGTGGTCGATCTGTCGCTTAATATCAGTTAATCTTTTGCCATAGTAGTCGTGTGAGTGTGTAACAGCTACTCGTTCACAGTGTTGCTGAGCTTTTGCCTCGCCTCCTCGCATTCTTCCTGGAGTGCTGCTAGCTCATCTTCCATGTGGAGTACTATTTCACGCAAAGTAGACGCCTCCCGCTGACACGTCATCTCCTGCACCTTCATCTCACTGAGGTGCTTGTAAATAGCGTCTGCATCCTCCTGGTAATCGTTCATTTCAGAAGCAATTTTTTCTCCATCGCGTCCAGCTCCTCAAGCTCATGCAGCTGGCCTTCCAGATCGGGATTAGACTTGGACATAATGTCGTTCAGCTCCTGTTCGCGTCGGTGGAAATCTTCCAGCTCGTCGTCGACACCCCTCACCTCGTCTTCCAGCACTGAGGTATCCAGAGTGTGCTGCTGCAGATCATCCGACAGCTCCTCTTCAAGACTGCGAAGCTCTGCACGTTGCTTATTAAACCTACGCGACAAATAGTCAATGTGGTCGTTCTGCTGTTTCATCTGGGAACGGAAGTCTTCCCGTTCACGCCGTAGTTGCGACTCGTCACGACGCAATACCACCAGGTTTCCTGCAAGTAGTCTAGCTTCTGCCCCAGCTCCCTGACCTCACCCTCCACATCTTGGCAAATGATAGAGCTGCGGCGATTTCCCTTATTTGCAATGAAGGCCAGATTTCCTGAGCGAACAACGAACTTATCTCCACTCGGAAGGTACACCTCCGACGCGAAGCGCGCCATTCTGAAGTTACCGCTCGATCCGCTCAGAACGCTCTCTTCGGCTGCCTGGCGATCATCAAACAGTAGTTTGCTCTCAGCACTGCACACATCGACCAAGGCATTGAACACTTCATCATCATTTACTTCGAGGATGTTGCAAATCGCGTGAGCAGCGAGATCGCCCTCTGCCAGGCGCAAATTGCCATAACGGCACCCTGTCCGCTGCGAAATAATGATGTTGGCCTGGTTGTGTGGGCAATGAGCCTGGCACTTCAAGTCGTCCAGCAAATGCTTATCTTGACCGTTGACCACCATGTAGCTTCCGAGTGTGCCCTTTAATGCCACCTCAATAGCCAACGCGAAGTGCATGAACCGTTCAGGAAGCTTGACATAGAGACCTAGGGGTCCGATAGGCGGTGCAGTAAACCGGTGCCGGTTCTGCTGAATGAGGTGGTGCAATTGCGGGATTTTGTTGCCGTACACAGCTAGACTGTCGCGCTTTTGTCCTTTGAGTGAATTGATTCGGTGTTGAATCTTGGCGGTCTCATTATCAGCTTCACGCAGTTGGCGGAGACAAGTCTCGTGACGGTTCTCAACTTCATCCAGCTCTTGCGGGCGTGTCTGAGCACGACTGTTGGCTTCTTCTACCTCATTCTCTGCGGATGCCACTTCGCGTCGCTTCATTTCAATACGATTCCGCATGTCATCGTTGCGCTGCATCCGATTGTTAAGCATCGCTTCGTGGTTCTCTCGCTTCTTTTCCAGATCGCGGTGCAGACGTGCAAGCCGCTGGTTTGCTCGTTCTTTAGACTGTGTTAAGTGCTTCATTTCGGCCTTGCAATTGTGGAGCGGTCGACGCGCTTCACGAATCCTGTTCTTCACGTCCGTTTTCCTTTGGCTGTTCTCACTCATCCGACCGCTGACTTCTTCGAGCTTGTCATTCTTTTCCTTCTGCTTCCGCTCCAAGTTTTCCACCGCTTCCCTCGTCTCTTCATAGTCCGCAGCAACATTCTCGGCTTCGCCTCGCTTTCGCTTCATCTTCTTTTCCTTCTTAGCAGCCGCAGCTTCCTTCGCGCAGACGAAGGACCAGGCAACTCCTTCTTGAGCACCTCAAACTCTTCCTCCAGCTTTCCGATCTGATCAAAACGACAACCACAGCAGATTTCCAAAAATTAGCACAGGGCCATCGTCCGAGCAGTCCACCACCTGCTTACACTCTGGGCTTCCTTCCACTGCTTCTTGGCTTCCTCCATCGCATCTTTCAACGTCACGATCTTGGCCCTTTCCCTCTTCAGCGTGGACTCGGCAATGGTCCTCGTCTCCTCGTCAATCTTCGAGTACGTCGTCCGCATCTTGTATAAGTCCGTCGACTGCAGGAAAAACTTGTACTTGTCCTGCGGGTTGCCCTTGAGGAACAGCTTGGCGTTCTCCTGGTCCAGGATCGCGCACGGGTTCTCCGTCTGGATGTTCAGGTGATCCAGCATAGCTTCCAGGTCCGTCTTGAGCTTGGACACCAGCAGGCCTCGCTCGTCCTTGAGCCTGTACTCGGCCGATCCGTCTCGGCGGATGAGCCTCTCGACCATAATCTTGCGGCCAAACTGCTCCGACCGGAAGGCGTCGCTGCCCACCGCGTCATTGCGCAGGATGATGCGCACCAGGGCGTTTCCCTCGTGTCCGTGGCGGATCAAACTCTTGATGCTTTTGCCTCGATGCGTGCTACGCGCACTGGCGCCCAGACAGATCTGGATGGCAGCTATGATGGCGCTCTTGCCGCTGCCGTTCTCTCCTGTGATAAAGTTGATGTGCGGACTCAGCGTCACGCGCATCTTGCGGTGGCACATGAAGTTCTCGCAGTAGATCTCTTCCACGACGCCCATCTCCGTCTCGATGTGGGCGTCCATCTGCGACATCTCGGAGGAGGACGTCTTCTTGCGGCGTTTCTCACCGACGGCAGCTTCCTCGTCCACGTAATCTTCTTCTTCCGTCTCACTCGTGGTGGAGGCGCTCTGGTCCGCGTCGTCGTGGCGCGTCTTCTGCGCCTTCCGTGGCGGTCGGCGGCTCGTTAGAAGCGTCATGACGGCACCCAGATACAGACAGTGATGAACGGAGGGGACGAGGGCGGGCGGAAGACGTGCGCGCCAATGAGCGCGGAATAAACTTTCTGCTTCGAGCTCTTCGGTGAGTGCGCGCCAAAAAACACGGTGCCTGTGAATGTCGATATTAGTGTAAGAAGGTGAGTTTGCAAAAATCTCCATGCACAACAATTTCCACTAATATTGTTTGCATACTGTACATTCCGAGGTTTCTGATAATTGGTATTACATGTATTTACGGAGGTTATATCGCTATAGACGGCTGTTGACAAACTGCTTCAACTATCGAACTTCTTCCTCGGTCGCTCTGTTGGACTTGTGCGAACTAGGCGTACCAGTAGCCTGCCTGCACCATGATCTCCGGATAGAGGTTGTGCCACTCCTGCACCAGCGGGGCGTAGAGCTCCGGGTGCGAGCGCTGGAAAGCGGCCGGGTCTTCGGCGAAGCACACGAAAATGGTGGCGACGGAGCTGTCGATGACTGCGAGCGGCGTCACGGCAACGCCAATGCCCACCACGAGGCCGAGGATCGCCAGGAACGCGGTGCTGTTCTGGAAAGAGACCACATCGGTCGTCTCTGCGATGAGCGCGCCGACGCCAGCGCAGATGAGGCCTGGAAGAGGAACCAGCAGGTGTGCAGTTAGCACCTGCAAGATCAGCGAGATCAATGCGTTGTGTTAACGTACCAACACCGAGTGCTGCGAAGCCAAGCACGTTGCCGATAAGATCGTCGTTGATGATCGCATCGAAGCCGCGTTGCTTGAAGAGCTGGAACACCGCCTTGCCGGCCTGCGTGAACTTGTAGCCGTAGACGCCGACGTAGACATAGGCCCAGCGGTTGAAGTACTCCACCAACGACTGCAAGCAGCCCAGGATGCACTCAGCGAAGCATGCCAGCGCACTTCCGTCCTGGCGACCACTTTCCGCCAACTGTAAAACACAACCAATACGGATATTAGGCTCATTCGACTCAAACCACCATGCGAATCAGTTCGTACCGCGCGCAGTGCCTGCAGGAAAGCGACGATAAGAGAACCGAAGCAAATGGAGCCAAACGACGTCGTCGTGCTGCGCTTCAATGCGCCACCTGTAGCGCCCTTCGACGCGGATTGATACCAGAAGCTCGCGACGGTACCTGCGACAGTGGTGTGGGCGATGTTCTTGAACACTTGAAGCCCCCAGTAGAACGACAAGAGCAGGAAGAAGTACGCCACGTAGGATTCTCCCGACTGCTTGTACGTCGATCTGGTAGAGGTCGTTGTGTTTGTAGTGGTTGTGGAACTCGGGTTGTCTTCGGCAATCTTATTGGCGACACCAAGCAGCGCCATCGCCCACACCACGACCCAGACGATCTGCACGACGGTAAACACCATCGACACAATGTACGTCGACGAGTGCTTGGCGATTGCTGCTTCAGCCACGCGCAAGTTGGCGACCGCAAACGGGATGCGGTGCTGAACGGCTCGTGCGTAACAGAGGTTCAGCAGTGCGATAATGATGCCAATAATGGCGATGAAGATGTTACCAATAATGAACCCGTAGGCAGCCAAGGCGAACGAGATGCCCACGTTGAACCAGAGCACGAACAGGATCATCACGCGCGTAGGCCACGATGAGCTTCACCAGGAGCAGCGCCAGCACCATGGACACGACCGCCATACCCACGGCGATGCCCACCACGACCTTCGTATCGTCGCCCGACAGCAGCTCGCTCGAGTTGTTGTCCGGGTCCGTCACCGACTTGACGCCCCATAGAGCTGTCAACGCGATAATGGCTCCGACATTGAGCACGAACAGCAGCGCGAACGGCCAGTCGTGGCACGCAGCTTTGGTCTCCTCGGTCTTCTGACTGCACAAATAGTAATCAACTTAGTGTCTGTTTTACTATTATATTTCTTATTGTGTATAATATACACAATAAGAAATATTATGACACGGCTTGATGGGATTCACCTCCGGCGCGCTTTGGACTTGCGCCTCGCCCATGTACCTGCACGAGGAGACAGTTAGGTGCCTGGAGGACGAGGAAGGAAGTATTAGGAGACGCACGGCTGAGCAAACATGGCGCGGGCTTCCTTCTCTGGTTGGACGGTTCGCTTGGTCTCTTTGTGTCGTTTTGTCAAGTGACATATTTTCCGCGGGACAGCAAATGGAGATGGGATCGGCAAAATTGGGTAACGCCGTCGCGTTTTAGAAAAATCCAGACCAAATTTGAGAACGCACTTGCTACAACTTTGTCCTCGCTGAAATGCATCTGAGACCAATAAGAAAGACACTCGTCGTTGCATTTCCTGTGTTAACCATTGTTAGCGTCGCTGTTGTTCATGAACCTCTGCTGGTTGCTTGACAGCCAGCTGGGAATGTTTTGATCAAAACGAGGTTGCTGTACTGATCTGCGCCGTCCAGGACTTGAAATCTCGGTCCAGGAAACCTCGAGTATACTCACGTTGACGCAACGATCACGTTACTATCACTGGCAGATACCGTTTAACGGTTGAATCAACCATCAGCGTCAACGGCAGTCGACAACGAAGGCGCACCGACTCAGCACTGCACTGTGAAGTTGGCAAGGTCTGCATCACTCTGAGATGCACTGCATGGCTTGTTGCTTCAAAACAGTGGCTATCGCCACAAAACCTTTCAAATTTGGTCCAGTCGCACAAGCCACACATGTTTCCACACAGAAAATTCACCTTTTTGTCTCATTTCGCTATCGGTGACATGTTCCAGATCCGCGTGCAGGCCGCCGACATGGCTGAGGAGGAGGAGGCCAAGGCTGAGGAGCCGGCGCCCACCGCCACACAGGACATACAGGGCGCGTCCTTCCTGGCCGGCAACCCGCAGGTGCGCGTCACCACCGGCAAACTGCGCTTCTACCGCGCAGATCAACCCTACTCGGCCGCGTCATCGGCCTCCCAAGCCAGCAACTGCCTAGTGAGCGCAGCGCATTGGTGTGTGTGGTGACGGTACCGTCCACATGTCCCCGTGGAGATCCTGGAGTTCCTGGCCAGTTTTCGACAAGATATCGCGCTCGTACGCATCCTGAAGGATCCGGAACGCAGCAACTGTATGGTACTCATGCAGTTCAACTCGCAAGAACGAGCAGACCAATTTTTCTGGTGCGGCAAAAACCTCAATGGATTTTTGTATGATTTGGGTTTCTTATTTGTGTGCTTTGATTTTTGTGTCGGACAGGACCATAATGGCAAGTACTTCAACTCAATTGAGCAGGAGCGATGCAAGATTGTGTTTGTGCGGAGCATTGAGTTTGATTCTATGGTGGATGGAGACCACCCGGACTGCGATGCATTGGAGGAGAAACAGGCACATGAAGAGGCTGCAGTTGCTGCGATGACGCCGTTGAGCCCTCGCTCGGAGAGAAGGGCCATCAGTGTGCAGATGAGGAAGCTATTCCCGCCGCCACCGGTTGGGATGACGGAGATCCCGACATGTGCTGTTTGTCTGGACAGGTTGGACGCATCGGCGTCGGGCATTTTGACGACGCTGTGCAATCACTCGTTTCATTGTGATTGTCTGTTTCGGTGGGAAGGATCGAGCTGCCCGGTGTGTCGATATAGCCACGGAGACATCGGTTCGGCGTGTGAAGTGTGCGGCACGACGGAGCACTTGTGGATTTGTCTGATATGCGGTCACGTGGGTTGCGGGCGCTACTCAGGAGAGCATGCCAAGCAGCATTACCAAGAGACGCTGCACACGTACTCATTGGAGTTGGAGACACAGCGCGTGTGGGACTATGCTGGTGACGGATATGTGCACCGACTGATTTTGAATAAGCAAGACGGAAAGTTTGTCGAGTTTCCGAATCCAAACAATCTGAGCAGTGAGCGCTCGCAGAACCCGCCCACCACTTCTGCTGAGGAAGAAGTGGGTGAACACCTTAAGCTGGAGAAGCTTGCTGTCGAGTACAACTTCCTTTTGAAGAGGTGAGTTTGTGTGTTTATGGTTAGTCCTCGGCAATACTGACATGCTTGTGCCTTGTGATAGTCAATTGGAGGAACAGCGCCTCTACTACGAACGGTTACTTGCACGTGTGGATGAAGGCGAGAGCCGGCAGCTTTTGAATGCACACGAACACGAACGGAAGCAGCTCAAAAGGCAAACACAACGTTAGCGGAGAAGACCAAGAAGCTCGAGGAAGAGCTGACGTTTGTTAGGTGAGTGAACTGTTCTGCAAGTGTGAGTGCTGCGAAGCACTGCTAAATTCGTTGTGTATGGTGCAGAGAGCTGAACAAATCGCTGATCGAAAACCAGAAGCAATGGAAGGAGCGAGTCCATCTCCTAGAGGAGCAAAACGTGCGCATTGAACAGGAAACTGCACAGCGCATCGGCGACTTAGAGGGCCAAGTCCGCGACCTCATGTTCTATTTAGACACGCAGAGCAAGGTCGAGCAGAGTGCACATCGCGAAGAGATTATGGTGCGTTTAGATGCTTCTTGTAGGAGTCATTACAAGACTAATTACGCTGCTTTTCGCTACAGGGCGGTACGATCGAAATCGAGTCCAAGTCGACTGCTAAAGAAACCTCCTCGGCATCATCTAGACGAAAGGGTAAAGGCAAGAAGAGATAAACTCCATGCGTTTGACCAGAATGAAATCACACTCCTAAGTTGCGTGCACCTTTGCTGTGCTGGTCGAACATTCGACTCTTTTCTAGAAACCTAATACCGGTTTACCAAATATATGCAAAATTGTATGGGACAAGTTGAAGCACCTCATTCGACAACCTTCTTTTGTGTACGAGCCGCAGCCCATTCACAATTTTGCAACGAACATCGCAAGCAACAGATCAAGACAAAAGACAACAGGCAGCACCACAACAACAATGGATTTCGTGCATCCTCGCTTCTGGTACCCCATGTCGTCGCTCGAGCAGTCCACGATGGAGCTGGAGCAAATGAGTGACGCGATGATGCATCCTCGCCTCCCGTTTGACATGCACCACGGGTCACTTCCAACAGCGACCAGCGACTCGAGCGACGACGAAGATAACTTCTTCGTGGACCTGCCAGTAGTTGCGTACATGAGCAAGCCAACAGCTCTCCAGCTCGACCCTGAAGTTGGGCTGGAGGACGAAGACGAACGAAGCATGGACGTCGACGATGACAGCAGCGGCAAGCGACAGACGTCGACTCAAGACAAGAAGAAGGACGATAATGCAAACAAAACCGAACAAAAGGGCAAGCATCAGAAGAGCAGCACGCGCAAGAAACAGCCACGCAAGCACTCCTATAAGGTCACACCAAGCGCCGAGACCAAGACCACTGCGACTACCGGTGCCGACAGCAGCACCTACACGTCCTACTCATTCAGCAACTCATCTATGGTTGATGACAAGGGCCGTCGAGTGTCAACCACGCGTCGCCGCTACGAAGACTCAACGGGTCGCCTGAAAGCCGTGCACAAGCGAGAAATCGACGGCAAGACGCTGCGCACGACGTGGAGCCGACAGAGTAAGCAGGACGAGGGCGTCACGAGTCGGTCTGCTCGAGCGGCAGTCCGGATGAATTCGAGACGCTGTGGCAGCAGACTCCGTTCGGTGAGGCGCAGAAGAAAAAGTGAAGGGGCTACCGCAGTTGCAGTCTCCGCGCTCAGACTCTAGTGAGACTCCGTTGTGAGGCGCAGAAGAAAGCGAAGGAGCTACCGGCGGTACATGTTGCAGTCGAGTGAGGTAAATTCCTTTCTCGATTTTAGAAATTTATTTTTAGCAGTACTCTGTATGGTTCACCTTTCTGTCTCCACATACAATTTGAAAGGTTATTTATTTTGGGTGTTCGCTGAGGAAGCAGATCACTGTACCGGTAGTTTCTCCGAAAACTCACTGTAGTCTATCAGCATCCACGTCCATTCTCCATTTTAAAAATGATGGAGTCAACAACAACAGACACATCCACAGGCAGCCGTAGTGCGAACAAGAAGCGCCGGGCTTCATCTAAAGCGACCAAGGGGAATAACAAGAAGGTGAAAGTTCATAACAGCGCCCCTAGCGTGAATGTCCCACATGATTCCCCTGCTCGTCGCTTTTTCCTTATCTTGGAGCTCGGCTCTGCTGTGGTATGGGAGTATTTGCCCTGTGACGACGTCAAACAATTGCTTCACATATTCTCTGCAGCCTTTTCCAAAGAGATGATTGACATGGTGTTGTTGAAGGCAATTAAAACGTTTGCAGTGGAAAACAAAACTCACTTGGGGTGTCGCTGTAAGTGTGACTGGATGCGAAGTCTCGATTTCTTTCCCCAACCAGCTACCTGCGCAGTTGGCGCAACCTGGAATTTGGATATGACACTGCCGATTTTCCAAAGACCAAATGGAGCTGAAGATCTCTTGGATGCGCTGGTACTAGCCAAGAAACTGTTGCAGTTGTCGACTGGACGTGGCGCTGCCTTGGTGTGTCCTCTTCCGATAAAGAAGGAGATAAACCAAGATCGCGTGAAGCGAGCAATGAACAAGATCCACCACGGTGCTGGTACGCGTTTCTTCTACGAGTTTAAGCTGAACCGAGGACATGCTGCGGATTACCTAGACCATCATTGGCCCGGAATCGAAGGCTCATCTTGCCAATACTGCGACTCGAAACCAACGAGCAGAATCAGAGTGACGACATATAGACGGCTTGCGAGAATTCGCACCAACTGCACGAATGTGTATCGCCCACTGAAAACTGCCATGGCGGAGAATTTGACGTTTTTGCGATTTGTTCCTCGGCCTCGCAACCTGCGTTGTCGACGGTCAAAAACCGCAAGTCCCGACCCGTACGAAGGTCTCATGGCGGGCGTGACAACGGGTGGAGTCCTTTGTGGACTCTATCTCGTCTAGGAGCAAGCACGTAAGAAATAGCGATCCGACTAACAAAAGTTGAAGTTGAAGTTGTTCTTGCACATTAATTATTTCGTGTCTCCCTCTTTAGTGACGTATTTAGTGACATCACGTCATTTTGTCTTTGTCGCCTATCCGCTGGCTAAACAATTAGAGAGCGCGTGCAGCGAGAAAGATGGAGAAGCGAGACGACGCTCGCAGTCGCGTGGAGCGGCCGTCACGTGGCGTGGGGCCCGCGGGCGCCGCGTCTGCAGGCGGGAGTGGATCTGGACGCAACAATGTGGTGGTCAAAGTGGGCATGGTGGGCGACGCGCAGGTGGGAAAGACGAGTCTCATGGTCAAGTACGTCGAGGGCAAGTTCGACGAGGACTACATCCACACGCTGGGCGTCAACTTCATGGAGAAGACCATCGCACTGCGCAACACGGAGATCACGTTCAGCATCTGGGACTTGGGCGGCCACCGCGAGTTCATCAGCATGCTGCCACTCGTGTGCAACGACGCTGTGGCTATTCTCTTCATGTTCGACCTGTCGCGGAAGGCCACGCTCACGAGCGTCAAGGAGTGGTACCGCCAAGTGCGCTCCATCAACAAGGTGAGTGATCTATTTTGTGGTGCAATTTGAAAGTTGGGGCTGATTTTAGTGGTTTAGAATGCGTTCCCGTTTCTCGTGGGGATGAAGTACGACCACTTTGCCAACTTCGCGGCGGAGGAGCAAGAGGATATCACAAAGCAGGTGCGTGTAGTTGGAGGTGTGGGTTTGTTTTTCGTTGGTGGTAGCTGACTGTTGTTACTAGGCGCGCAAGTTTGCCAAGGCTATGAAGGCACCGCTGATTTTCACGTCGGCCTCGCACTCTATCAACGTGCAGAAAGTGTTCAAGGTCGTGCTCAGCAAGGTGTTCGACCTCAAGTGTACCGTACCCATTATCGACCGTATCGGCGACCCGATCCTCCAGTACTAGTAGTCGTCTACCCCACCCTGTGCTCTTTGTATCGCTATGCTTTCACGTCACTTATTCGTTCGATGGGTTTGTGCGCGCGGACACTGTCAAAGCAACCTTTTTCGGCTGCTGTTGGCATAAGAAGTCAAGCGCACAAGCAGTTAAAATAAATAAACGAGTGCACTGCGACTACGACTGTGCTGTTTGGGCTCGTACATCGTCGTGCTATATTTGCAGATGCTGGAACTCGTCAAAGCGAGGGGTCAAAAGACTACTCGATGTCGATGCCGGCGAACTCGTCAATGCCAAGTGCAACATTAATGTTCTGCATGCACTGCGTAGCCGCACCCTTCAGCAGATTGTCGATGGTGGCGATCACCACAAGGCGGCCCGTGTCCGGGTCCAGCTGGAAGCCACCGACAGCTACGTGCGGGCGGTATGCGTTGTTCTTCACGAACGGAACGTCAGGCGTAACCTTCACCAGAGCCTCATTCGCAAAAAACTCTTGGTAAAGCTCCTCAGCCTGCTTCGCCGAGGTAATGACTCCGTTGTCAGCAAGCTGCGCAGAAAGCGTAAGGTGGATACCCTGGAAGTACGGCGCCACATGAGGCATGAAGCGAACTGCCGTGCCCAGCTGGTGGCTCACTTCGTTCTCGTGAATGTGCTTCACAGACTTGTACGCTATGATGTTGTCCTTGAGCACCTCCAGGTCGTTGGCCGCGGACGGGTTAGTGCCGGCACCGCTGTAGCCCGAGATACCAAACACGTGCGGCGGCACGCTCGTCAATCAGCTTACCGCTCACCTCAGGCTTTCCACCAAGCAGCGGCATCAGACCCGCCTGCGCACCAGTAGCATAGCAGCCCGGGTTAGCAATGTGCGTGGCGCCCTGTAGCCGCGTGCGACCGCCCGGGGCCTCAGGCAGACCGTACGTCCACTCTGAGTTGAATCGCTGGTCGGCGCTCAAGTCAATGATGATCTTGTCCTTGCGACGGAGGGCGTCCAGGGCTGTGGCGTACTCCTCACAGTAGCCGTTAGGCAGCGCCAGAACCCACACGTCAACACTCTCTCCAAACGGCGAAGTGGCGATGTCGTTCAGTCCAAGCTCACAGAATTCCAGCTCAGGGTCGATGTTCAAAGTAATATCTTCAACCGGCTTGGCCGGCAGCTTCGTGTGCGGGTTAAGAGGCGGAGCAGCAGCAATCTTCACCACCTTCTCACCTCCCAGGGCACGCGAGCTGGCGCACACCAGCTCCAGCTCCGGGTGGCGACCAATCACACGAATGAGCTCACGACCCACGTATCCGCGAGCGCCAAGTAGACCCACACGGAACTTTCCGTTAGGGCCGCGCGGGACAGCCGAGACAGTGGCACTGCTCTTGGCGCTGGCAGCAGCAGGCTTGTCGCCCCTGACGCACGTCGTACCAGCGCTCTTCTTGCTGACGATCTCGCGCATGAGCTCCGACGCTGACGTGAGAACCACCGACGAGGTGGACGGCAGGCCCTGCAGCAGCGTGTTGATCTCGTTCAGCTTGAGAAGCGTGCCCTGGCGGCCTGTATAGTCGCGAGCAGCCATGCGCTCGTAGTCGTTGGCCATGACGATCTTCTTAAGCTTCGTGCCGTCGTCCTCGATCCAGCCGCCCTTGGCGTTGACGAAGATGGTCTTGAGCGGCTGTAAGTTCAGAGCCAGCTGGCGCGCAGCCACGTCCGCGTTGATGTTGAGCGTCTGGCCGTTGGCGCTCTCTCCGAGGCACGAGAGCACAGGGATCTGGCCGGCGTCGATGGCTGCCTGCACAGCGTCGCCGTTGATCTTGTTCACCTCGCCCACGAAGCCGTAGACGTCCTTGTCCTTGAAGTCGGCCTGAATGACGCCGCTCGTGATGCCACGCGCAGGTACGCCAGCCTTGTTGAGGGCAGCCACGAGCGTGGCGTTCGTGTCGATGAAGATCTTCTGGGCGATGTCTAGCGTCTTCTGGTCCGTCACACGGTTGCCGCCCACGTACTGGGGCTCGACGCCCTGCTTGTCCAGCTCGGCGTTCATCTGCGGGCCGGCGCCGTGCACGAGGATGGGGAACAGGCCCGTGTCCTTCATGAAGCGTAGCGACTCGATGAGCGTCTGCAGCTCGTGGATGATCACGTCGCCGCCGATCTTGATCACTGTCGTGTGGTTCACGCCAGGCGTGCGGTACAGCTGCTTGAACTCCTCCAGCGTGGCCTCCGGGGCCAGAACCTTGGCCAGGTTCAGTGCGTAGTCGTCGGAAGCCGAGCCCGACGAGAGCGCGCGGGTCTGGATCGCGCTGGCGGTGAGTTTGGACGCGCGCGCCGGGGACGCAGCAGCAGCAAAAGAAGCAGTAGGAATACATGTAGACGCCGCCTGCGAGTTACGCGCTGCGGCGCGGGTCAGCGCCGGCATCTGCTTGGCCACGGAGCGCCACATAATTAAGAAGATCGCACTGGAGAGAACTCTTTGGTTGTGCGCTGGCGGCGTACGTAACCCCGAACCGGCGGTTGAGCACCTGTCTAAAGTGATACATATTTTATTGATTGTGTACTTTCGATAATGTTGCCATTTTCTTAGTAAAAGTCCATTTAAAAGTGAACCAATCACCGTTGAGAACGAGGTATTAGGTTCGGACTCGAATCGTCAGACGGCACCGAACTTAACAGGTGGCCCATCCGCCGGTTGCTGCGCAGCCACTGGCTGCCAGTCAAATTCTTTGATGGCCGTTGATTGGCTGCAGTAAGTGCGCGGTCGCGCACCAAAGGCGTACTTTGGATCAGCTGAGTCCCACTATGCGAGGCGCTGCCTCTCAACATGATGATGATGGAGCTCCGCGCTGGGAACGCAGTTGAACGTTCTCGTGGCCTCCAGAGCGCGTGGAAACTCTGCAAATGCCGTTAGGCTTGGAGCGTGTCGCGTGCGTTGCCCGAGAATGGCGAAGAAGTGGATTGTCTCGACTGCGGAGGGTTTTCCCAACGTGACGTTCGGGTATACGTTCTTTTTGCTGCGTGAAAAACTGGTGTTGTACCAGTGGTGTACATGTATGCTCGTCAAGCAGAGACGGCCATTTTGAAGTGCTCACGTTCGAACGCCCATGTGGGCTGCAGTGCAGTGCAGAAACATCGTCTACAGACAAGCTCCAGTAAACAGAACTCGACTCGTCGCAGCCAGTAAGGCGTGGCCAGTGGGCACGATCGGAAGAGGTCAAGACTTGACGTGCTTTCCCAGCGGAGACCATGGCTCGTTTTTGATATTTTGTACATAATGAAGGCCCGTCTCTGTCCATGATTTATGAATGCCGAGCTCCGCTGCGCGTGGGATCCGCAGCAAGCGCTCCGCAGCTTGCGGATTCTATGCACAGCGGCCACGTACCAGCGCGATCTTGGCTGGCCGCCGCTTCGGATCGGATCTGAATGCGGAGTGCCATTTCCCAACTGGAAGCGTCGCGGACAAGAGCCTCTCGGTCTTTCACGCGCTCTCCTCTCCATCTCCGCGTGTTTTGAGCTGAGGACAGGATGCTTCGCCTGTCGCACTCAGTGAAGCGCCGAGCGCCGCTGTACAAGGCGAGCGGCAACCGCCTGCTCGTGTCTGCGCGCGAGAAGGTGGACCGCCGCAACGTGCCGCGCTTCGAGACGCCCGCTGTGCTCGAGTTCGAGGACGGCTCGCGCTTCCACGGCGTGTCCTTCGGCGCCAAGAAGTCCATGGCCGGCGAGGTGGTCTTCACCACGGGCATGGTGGGCTACCCGGAGGCGCTCACGGACCCGTCGTTCAAGGGCCAGCTGCTCAACATGACGTTCCCCATGATCGGCAACTACGGCGTGCCCGACACCAAGGCGCTGGACCAGTTCGGCCTCAACAAGTACATCGAGTCGGACCGCATCCACGCCGCGGGCATGATCGTGCAGGACTACTCCAACCACTACAGCCACTGGAACGCCGCGCAGTCGCTCTCCGAGTGGCTCGAGAGTGAGGGCATCCCCGGCATTGCCGGCATCGACACCCGCGCCATCACCAAGAAGATCCGCGCGCATGGCGCCATGGCCGGCCGCATCATCGTCGAGGGAAGCGACAAGCCCGAGCTAGTGGACGTGAACGAGGCCAACCTGGCCTCCCTCGTGTCCACCAAGGACGTGATCACGTACGGCAAGGGCAACCCGCTCAAGATCTTGGCCGTCGACTGCGGCATCAAGTACAACATCATCCGCGAGCTCGTCAAGCGCGGCGCCGAGGTGAAGCGCGTGCCGTGGAACCACGACATCTCGTCCGAGATCGGCTGGTACGACGGTCTCTTCATCTCCAACGGCCCCGGTGACCCGGCCATCATGAAGGAGACAACCGCTCAGCTCAAGAAGGCCCTGGACCTGCAGGGCGACAACGTCAAGCCGATCTTCGGTATCTGTCTGGGCAACCAGCTGCTCAGTCTGGCCGCTGGCGCCAACACTTACAAGCTTCCTTTCGGCAACCGTGGCCAGAACCAGCCTGTGCACAACCTTAAGACCGGTCAGAGCTATATCACTGCCCAGAACCACGGCTACGCTGTGGACGGCAAGACGCTGCCCACTGACTGGGAGGAGCTGTTCGTGAAT
Organism: Phytophthora hibernalis; assembly: GCA_012656075.1. NCBI lineage: Eukaryota > Oomycota > Peronosporomycetes > Peronosporales > Peronosporaceae > Phytophthora > Phytophthora hibernalis. Next base: position 722,027 of record JAAKBF010000053.1, on the reverse strand, counting down.
CTCAACGACGGTACCAACGAAGGTATCATCCACAAGTCCAAGCCGTACTTCACGGCGCAGTTCCACCCGGAGCACGCTGGTGGACCAACGGACACGGAGTTCCTGTTCGACACGTTCCTTGACGCTGTGCGCACCAAGGAGAAGGGTCCGATCAAGAGCCTGGTGCAGCGCCCGATCATTGAGCGCCCGACGGTGAAGAAGGTGCTGGTGCTCGGATCAGGTGGTCTGTCCATTGGCCAGGCTGGTGAGTTCGACTACTCCGGTTCGCAGGCTATTAAGGCCCTGAAGGAGGAGGACATTGAGACGATCCTGATCAACCCCAACATCGCGTCCGTGCAGACCAACATTGACCGTTCGAGCGAGGCCCAGGCTAGCAACGTCTACTACCTGCCTGTAAACCCCGATTTCGTGGAGCAGGTCATCAAGCGCGAGCGCCCCGATGGTATCCTTATCTCGATGGGTGGCCAGACTGCTTTGAACTGCGGTGTGGAGCTTGAGAAGCGCGGCGTGTTTGAGAAGTACGGCGTGAAGGTCCTCGGTACGCAGATCGAAGTGATCAACTACACGGAGGACCGTGAGCTCTTCAACGCGAAGCTCGCAGAGATCAATGAGTCCATTGCTCAGAGTGAGGCTGTAGAGTCGGTGGACGACGCTGTGCAGGCTGCCTACCGCATTGGCTTCCCGGTGATGATTCGTTCTGCGTTTGCGCTTGGCGGTCTGGGCTCTGGAATCTGCGATGACGAGGCTCACCTTCGCAAGATGGCCAAGCAGGCCTTCTCTGGCAGCCCGCAGATTCTGGTGGAGCGCTCTATGAAGGGGTGGAAGGAAGTCGAGTACGAAGTGGTGCGCGATGCCGCCAACAACTGTCTGACGGTGTGCAACATGGAGAACTTCGACCCGCTGGGTATCCACACGGGTGAGTCGATCGTTATTGCGCCGTCGCAGACGCTGTCGAACCGCGAGTACCACATGCTGCGTGAGACTGCTGTGAATGTGGTGCGCCACCTTGGCATTGTCGGTGAGTGTAACATCCAGTACGCTCTCAACCCCGAATCGGAAGAGTATTGCATTATTGAGGTGAACGCGCGTCTGTCGCGTTCCAGTGCTCTTGCGTCGAAGGCGACGGGCTACCCGCTTGCTTTCGTGGCCGCCAAGCTTGCTCTGGGCATCAATCTGCCGGACCTGACGAACTTGGTGACTAAGAGCACGACTGCCTGCTTCGAGCCCTCGCTGGACTACTGCGTTGCCAAGATGCCGCGTTGGGATCTGGCCAAGTTCGAAAATGTGAGCACGGAGATCGGTTCGTCGATGAAGAGTGTCGGTGAGGTTATGTCTATCGCCCGTACCTTCGAGGAGGCGATCCAGAAGGCGCTGCGTATGGTGGAGCCTTCGAACGAGGGCTTCGAGCCGCGCTATGACGAGCTGACGCACGATGAGCTGGTCAAGGCTCTGGGCAAGCCGACTGACCGTCGTATCTATCAGATCGCACAAGCGCTGAAGACCGGTCAGCTCACGATTGACCAGGTGCATGAAATCACGAAGATTGACACTTGGTTCCTGAGTCGTCTGCAGGCCATCTGCGACTGCGATGTCAACCTGACTGGCAAGAAGTTGAACGAGGTGACCCCTGCAGAGATCGTTGATGCGAAGAAGCTCGGTTTCTCGGACCGTCAGCTTGCTCGCATGTTCGGCAGCACGGATGACGACGTTCGTGCCAAGCGTAAGGAGCTTGGCATTGTGCCGGCTGTGAAGCAGATCGATACACTTGCTGCCGAGTACCCGGCTCAGACCAACTACCTGTACATGACGTACAACGGTACTGAGCACGATGTGCCTGCGCAGGACCCTAATGACGGCGTGATGGTGCTAGGCAGCGGTGCCTACCGTATTGGTAGCTCTGTCGAGTTTGACTGGTGTGCTGTGAGCTGCATCCGTACGCTGCGCAAGCTTGGCCACCGCGCTGTCATGCTCAACTACAACCCGGAGACTGTGAGCACGGACTACGATGAGTGCGACCAACTGTACTTCGAGGAGCTGTCGAAGGAGCGTGTGATGGACGTTAACGACCGTGAGGGCGTTCGGGGCGTTGTGGTGTCTGTGGGTGGCCAAATCCCGAACAACCTGGCGCTACCGCTGCACAAGGCTGGTGTGAAGGTGCTGGGTACGCATCCGACAATGATCGACAGCGCTGAGGACCGTTTCAAGTTCTCGAAGCTGATGGACGCAGCTGGGGTACCTCAGCCGGCGTGGAAGGAGCTGACGAGTCACGATGCCGCCCGTGAGTTCGCTGACCGTGTGGGCTACCCGGTGCTTGTGCGTCCTTCGTACGTGCTGAGTGGCGCTGCCATGAACGTTGCGTACAACTTCGCGGAGCTAGACAACGTTCTAAACCAGGCTGTTGCCGTGTCTTCGGACCACCCCGTTGTGATCACCAAGTTTGTGGAGGGTGCCAAGGAGCTTGAGCTGGATGCTGTGGCGAAGGACGGCATAGTGATCGCTGCTGCCATTTCGGAGCACGTCGAGAACGCCGGTGTGCACAGTGGTGATGCCACCCTGGTGCTGCCGCCTGTGGAGGCCAGCTCGTTCTACACGAACCAGATCAAGCGCAACGCTGAGAAGATCGCGAAGGCGCTGAACATTTCGGGTCCGTTCAACGCGCAGTTCCTGGCTAAGGGCGCGGATGTGAGTGTGATTGAGTGCAACCTGCGCGCTTCGCGTTCGTTCCCGTTCGTCTCTAAGACGACGGGCGCCGACTTTATCAACGCTGCCACGAAGGTCATGGTGGGCGAGTCGACGGAGAACGACAACCTGCCTCCTCTTGACGGCCCCAAGCGCCCGGAGGGCTACGTCGGCATCAAGTCGCCGATGTTCTCGTACACGCGTCTGGGTGGTGCTGACCCGCTGCTTGGTGTCGAAATGGCTTCGACAGGTGAGGTGGCTTGTTTCGGCAAGAACCGCAGCGAGGCGTTCTTGAAGGCACTGATCTCGTCCAACTTCAAGCTGCCGGAGAAGAACATTCTGCTGTCCATGCAGGACAAGTTCTCGGAGGAGTTCGTGCACGCTGCGTACAAGATGCACGAGCTGGGCTACAAGCTGTACACGACTGAGAAGACGCACGCCTACCTGAAGAAGTACGACATCCCGTCGACGAAGGTGGACTTCCCGTCGGACGGCGACAGCGAGAACAACGCGCTGAATCTGATCAGGGACGGCAAGATCGACCTGGTCGTGAACCTGCCGAACAACCAGAGCCAGCAGAGGAGAACAACTACCAGATCCGTCGTACGGCGGTGGACTTCTCCATCCCGCTGCTGACGAACATCAGTTTGGTGCAGCTCTTCGTGGAGGCCATGGCTGTCCACAAGAACCAGCCTCTGCTTGGCCTCGAACCCGACAGCCTGTTCGACTACTACAAGCGCGAGAAGGAGGAGGATGTGTGGACCGACGTGCACGAGTTCCATTAAGCGCCTTGACAGCAGCAGAGCACGAGGCTGTAAATGAGAAAGCGAGCCTGTGTGGAGTATTTCGTCGAGGTGACTAAGAAGATGCAAGACATCAACACGAGTAGTAAATTTATCAGAACATTTTCTGGCGTCTATTGTTTGTGTTCTTGCAGCCTGAAGCAGGCGTTGTGCTCTTTAAACCAGTTGTCCATGCCGAACGCGAACAGGTCGCGCGTGTACACGAGTTTCTCGTGGTCGTCCATGGTCTCTAAAGCCTCCATCTCCACTGAGCTCTTCTTTGCCTTCGCTGCTGCCTCCTGTCCCAACTCAAGGTATCTGCTAGAGAAGTCCTCAACAAGTTGTGGTTGCTGCTCTTGCAACAGTTTTTGCAGGTGTGCGCAGCGCGTGTACGCCGCAATCACGTAGGCGTCAGCGATGTCAAAGGCCGACTCTGCCAATGCACCCGTTCGCATCCGCTCAAAGTTCGGCAGAGCTTCCAAGTCTCCATCTAAAGTCTGAGTGAGCTCCGGTTCCTGCTGTTCCAAGAACTTCATGACCTGGTGCTTGATGCTGCTCTTCTTCGACGTGGACGTTGGAGCACTGAGACCGAAGAAGCCTCGAGCAGCCGACGGGTGCGTGTGCAGTGGCAACACGTTGAAGCGCTTCCAGCAGGCGAAAGACACAATTCCGTTGAGCTGCGCCAATTGGAAGATGCCGGCGTTGTGGAAGCGGCCGGAGCGGAACATCCGCATGAAAGCTTCAATGCCCACGACCCACTGCACTTGCTCCTGCTGCTCTGCGGCCTGCACAGTCGCCAAGAAGTCATCGATGACGCCGCCAATGGGCAGCACGTCGGCGCTGGCGAATTGCGAAGTGGGGATGTGGCCCCAGCGACACACACGGCCGCGCTCCGTCACGACGGCGAATCCCGTGCTGGTGGTGTTGACGTCCAGTCCGAGCACGCGCAGAGGCAGCGAGTTACGCACCAGCTGCTGCGCGTGCTCGGCGAGGCCACAGACTTCCAGGGCCTTGCGGATTCGCGCCCCGTTGCGCCGCAGAGTCGGGGACGAGGCCGCCGCCTTGCGCACCATGTTGGAGGATGATTGGCAGTTGGATTGGGACAGAGATGCGTTGGGGTTTTGATCATTGAAGGTCGCGTGCACACTGCAACAACTTTTCTCATTTCGTTTCTTCTTGCAATCCTCGATGAGACTCGAAGCCCGTCCGACTGACTGTGTATTACACTGATTGTTGATAGAATTGATAGCTTTTGCGATTAATGCCGATAGAGCTTTGACACAATCACTACGCATGGCACTACCGGTACAACCGACAGAAAGTTTTGGGACCGGCCACCTCGCCTCGTAGACACCCTTTTCCGTAGTGGCGGTGTTAATGGCAACACCGTACTCCGACACCTAATGTCTGTACACGAGATACAGGCCGCAGAGAATCCCGTCCTTGGTGATCCCAGACACCAATCCGTCGAGGCTTAACTCAAACGTATCACGCGGCCGACAAATGAAGCATACTTGATGAAGATCTTTCTCCATGCTCGCCTTCAACGGCCGGTAGAACTTCAAACAGATTTCACGAGCGCGATCAATCGCTGTGCGTTTCCATCTGAAAGACTTTCCCTTTTTGATAATCGCGTTTGCCAAGCTCTCACAGTGTTGGCACTCAGTACCCTTGATACCATACCAGTGTTCGTCCAGAAAATCTGGCCTCATGCAGGACTTCTTCTCTGTAATATCGTAGAAAAACGTAGGCCAGCCCCGGAGCAAAGTTTGTTCAGGGCCCGAGCGATCGCTCCCTTGCCGCTGAGATCCAATTTCTCCCCTTCCGTTGGGAGCACACACACCGTCGGCACCATCAGTGCATGTACCAGATCATCGTATCCGGTGTCCGAATAAAACTGTTCCAGCAGGTTTTTGGTCAGAACCAATGCGCTAAGCAGAGCGTGAGCACCTCCCGGACTCTGCAGCATCGACATATTTGTCTCCACGCAGTCGGGTGAAGCAACCCGGCACCCCTGCCTCGAGTGCGGAAGGAAGTCGAGTCCTCGCATCCAGAAACATATACAGCGTCGTCCTGAATGCGACTTTTCCGCAAACTGATCGAGTGCTTTCAGTGACACTACATCGATGATGTCTTGTGAGAATCTCCCATGACCCAACTGAAGTAACTTCACGACATCTGCAGGGGTAGATATTCCCATATCGATGCTGATCCTAGTCCCAAGACATTCCAAAACCAATTGGAATCGTGCGGGAAAGTAACTCCGGATGGCTCCTGCTTCAGCTTCTTACTTTCTCGCTGGGCGGTCTCTGCAGGGAGCTCCATGTCTTGATTCAGTTTTCAATTGTGGTGTGAAGGTTCTTCTGACAAATTGTGACTTTCACGCCGTTGACAAGTCTGGACTACGAGTTTAGAACTTTTTTTAATATTTTGAATGTTTGGTACGGTACATCACATCAATCAATCAATCTCCTGCATAGAATTCCACCCTCGGTTACTGCTGTGTGTGCAATAACAATTGTCGACTCATGACGCAGGCGACGTCTTTTGAAAATCTCATGCTGGAGGTGACTACCTCAAAACTCCAGTACTGTAGTTGCTGTAGCTGTCGCAGTGCTGGCAAGTGGAGTCGCTAATTCCATCCCAGTGAATCCCGATATCGCCTGTCATCGACGAACGATAAATGTCCTCCACCGCTACAGTGCAGTCGATGTTCCACATTCGATTTCGATTGTAGTTGGCACCTTCTTCTGTTGCAGACCGGTCTCAACCAGAAAGTGACATCGGAAGGCTGAGCATGGGTGGTGCTGGAGCTACGCTGTACTGTTAGTACATCGTTAGCCGAACAACATCTAACAAGCGATGTACACCCCAAAGTACCGGTATAAAGTTCCTTGTCCTGATTGACTCGCCTGTCCTGCAGGCTGTCCAATACATATATTTGTAAATTTGTATGGACCAAGTTGAAGCTCTCCCACTGGACAGCGTACCTTCGCGCGACCTGCTAGCCCCGGCTGCGCGCAGCACCAATTTTTGCACTGTGGGCGCCACATTGCCGCCATTTGGCGCTCCTCGCCCGTCCACTGCGACATCAACTGCGTGCGGCACCCAAAGCCGACAAATGCAGCGCTGGAGCTGTAACCTTACAGCCCTCGCCGTCACCGCCAGTCGCGCCGGCCGCCTCGCACAGCAGGTGACAGACATGATGGAAAAATCCATCTTCAGCGGTGCTCGCAACGCTTGTCGGCGCGTTGCATTTGCAACCTCTACAGTGGCGCAAAGCCCGGCCGCGGATTGGGCAAAATCCTAACGTCTCTTCGCGAAAACTCCTCGGATATCATTTATCATATCTCGCAGGCTGTGACAAACAGCAAGATGTATGCGAAACCCCTGCTTCACCCATCGACCGCAGCAGGTTATGCGTTATTGACAGGTTTCCCAGTCGCTTCGTCGTCAGCGGCACGCCATTAGGGCAGCGGTCACTTTCACTTGGTCTCACTATGCCGAGCCTCTGAAAAACTGGCGCCCACTCAACGCTCTTCATTTTCTTTCTCTCTCCCAAGAGAACTCGCTTCCTGTGGAACGAGTACACCCGCATTAGCGAAACAGGTCAGCCAGGTACAGAACCTTCAGCATGAACGTGCGTCTACTGCTGCTGTTGGCAGCCAGCGCGTCCTGTGCAGCGGCAGTCACCACGTGCCCCGTGTCTGTGCAGTCGCAGACCACGTCCACGCTCGCAGACCCCATCACCAAGGTCGTGAGCTCCACGTCCAGCGCCAGCGGAAGCGGAAGCTCCGCCACGTCGTCGTCGTCGTCTTCAGGCTCAGGCTTCTCAGATGCTGGCAGTCAGGCAGGAACAAACAACGCGGACGTGGGCAGTTCGTCCTCCAGCTCCGCCACAAGCGCAGGCTCCAGCGGCGCGTCGACACCTTCAACCACCACAGGAAGCGCCGACTCGACGGGAAGTGCAGGTGTTTCTACGAGTCCAAGCACCACCACGACGCCGTCGTCTACGACCAGGACCCCATCCTCTACCACGGAGACACCGTCCGCCACGATAGCTGCTAGTACTGGAACCACCACCGGAAGTGCGTCCGCTACGACGTCAACTACGACGGGATCGGCGACTACAGCTCCGACTGCTGATGCGTCGACGACTGCGACAGCTACGACGTCGTCTGGGTCTACTGGTACTGCGGCGGGGACGACCACGTCATTGTCCCTTGAGTGCGCAAGCTGCAGACCACGACCGCAGGATCTGCGACAGGTACGACAGGAACGACGACCGCGGGATCCACGACCACAGGCACTACGACCACTACTACTACGACGACTGCAGGTTCTAGCTCGACGACGGGCACTGTAGGATCTGGATCATCCAGCTCAGACGTGCTCACGTGTGACAGCACGTTCTACTCGGCCTGGGACACGCTCGGCCTGACGTGCGGCGGTGCTAGCATTGACGTGGACTCGGCCGTGTCGGCCTCGAGCTGCGTCATCTACAGCGGTTCGGTGGGCTCCACTTCGGGCTCTTCGTGTGTTTCTATCTGCTCCTTCCCGGCGTGCACCAACAGCGCGTGGGTGTACGGCGGAGACAACGGAATCTCGTCGTCCGTGTACGACGGCCTGAGCATCGAGTCGTTCCTCTCGAGCGACGTGATTGCGGCGCTGGAGGCGAGCTCCTCGACCGTGTCCACCTTCTTGTCTAACTCGACCATGTCGGACTCGGCGCAGTGCGCGTACACGTCCGAAAGCTCCTTCTCGTCGTGCAGTTGCTCGGCTATGCTCATTGACATCTCGGCATCAGGAAGTGTGGCTGATGCCGCTAAGAAGGAGCAGCGCGAGCAGGATGAGGTGTCAGGTGTTATTACCAAGGACAACACGACCAATACCGGTACGGTGGTGGCGGCCACGTCCAAGAGTGTGGCTGGAGTGACCGTTGCGATCACAGGCATTGCCGCGATTGCCAGTACTGCCGTGGGCGGAGTGAGCTCTGCGGGTGCTTCTCTTGCGGCCGCGGGTTCCACGATGGCTATTACGACGGTCGAGATCTGCCAGTTCGGTGTGCTGGTCAACCAGCTTCAGCTTGACGGTAAGTCGTCGGCTCTGGCGCAGTTCGGCAAGGCTATGGCTCCTGCGGCTTTCACGTTCTTACCGTTCGGAAAGCTTGGCGACGACTCAGATAGCAGCAGTTCAGGCAGTGGCAATACGTCAAGCGGCAGCAGTAGCAGCGCCGGGCGTCGGCTGGCAAGTTCGAGCACAAGCGGCAGTTCTAGCTCCAGCAGCACAGATCAGCTCACTGGTATCGCCAAGTACTCCCGTCAGCTGAACATTGAGGAAGACATGCTCTTTCTTGTGACTCTGGCCGGCGTCTTCTGTGTGATGGCTGGTGTGGTGGGTTTGTTCGGTATTGGTTACTTGCTGTCCGGTCTTATGATGCCTCGTGAAGAGTACCTGTCCAAGTTCTTTGACAAAATGATCGGTCTTCAGGTCCTCGTGGCCATCCTGTCGCAGTACACTATCGGTGTCACGGCCACGTTCCAGATTTACTACTCGATGAAGTACGAGAGCATCACCGACCCGAAGTGTCTGCTAGCTATTGCCGCGATCATTTTCCTGGCTGCTGGCATTCTCGTCTACGGCTTCATTGTCATCAAAAAGCACGAGGCTGAAATCGCGGATGTTGGCACTGTGCAGCACATGAAGAAGACCGTGAACATGCGTTACGGCCCTCTGTACGAGGAGTACAAGTACAAGAATCGCTACTTCTTTGCGGCTAAGATGATGCTCGCACTTACGACTGGTGTGATCACCGGTTGCGCGAGCATGTCGGGCACGGCGCAAGTCTCTCTTATTTTGGCGTTGAACGTTTTGTTCTTCTTCTACCTGGAGATCCAGTCGCCGCACCACTCGAAGTTCGTGCAGACTACCACGAGTTTTGTGTCCATTATGAAGATCGCCGTGCTCGTGCTGACATTCTTCCTTGTCACTGCGGCCGCCAGCGATGGCTTCCCGACAAGCCTCCAGAACGGCATTTCGGTGGCTATCGTGGGCCTCAACCTGTTTGTGCTGGCTCTGCTGATGGTCCGATCGCTCTACACGTTCTGGCAGAAGTTCAAGCTGCAGCGCGATGCAGCTTACGACCAGGAGGAGCAGACTGCGCAGGACTACTTCAAGGACGAGACGCCTGCTGGACGCAAGGCCAGTAACGCGCAGCAACCGGCGGGTCAGCCGATTCTTCAGTCGCAGTACTCGAACGCGAACAACATCAACGACGCCAATGACAACCCGTACGTCCAGGGAAACAACGCCGCGGACTACAACAATGCTGACGAAATCCGTCTGCGCTCGGCCACACACGAGGAAGATGACCGCCAGCACACGTACGACGCGAGCCGTCGCTCAGCTGCCAACCACTACATCAGCCAAGACCGTAACACCTACGGCCAGCGTCGCAACGACGTCGTGGAGCTGTAAGCGTGAGCGTTTCATGCAGGATGATATCGTAGAGGAGGTGGCTAGGCACCGTCGCGTCCGTCGTCGTGGTTAGCGGTGACGTGAGCGGTGCAGCTTGTAATTAAGAGGAGGAAGTTAGCATTGTGTTGCATTTACGCTAATGGAGTTTGCTTCCATCACACGATTCTTGATCCAAGATGAATGCAGTTTGACAATCGATTCAACCGTCGGAAGTGGATTTGATTACAACATGACTTGTCGAACGCGTTTACGTGAGTGTTCATTTCAGCTTTTGTCCTCAGTCACCAGATAAGCTCTTAATACCAACTACAAACTCGGTAGAGATGGCGAGTGGGTCGCTTCTGACGCAGGGCCTGGAGTCGCTGGGCAGCAAGTCCAAGGCCATTGGCAGCAAGCTGAACGAGTTGTATGCGCTGGACGACGAGCTGCAGGCGGCGCACCAGCAGGCCAAGCGGGATGACGACTTTGGAGAGGACGTGGTGACCAAGTACAAAAAGTTTTTGTCTTGTCGCCAGCAGCTGATCGTCGAGCTGGAGAAGCAGAAGATCCAAGTGCCATGGCAGCTCCGCATGACTATCGACGACCTGGAGCTCACGGTACGTCCCCAAGATTAGAACCATTTAGATATCCACTGACCTAATAGCTCTGTATTATATCTACCAGTTGAAGCAACGCCGTGAGAAGAAAGAGGGCAATACCCTTCCAACGGAGAGCAGAAGAAGATGAAGATCTCCTCTTCCAAGCTCAACACCGAGCGAGAATCCGCTCAAACGGCGCAGTCTGGACGCGTCGCTGTCGCGTTTCTTGGGCCCACACTCGTCACTCTAGTGATCGCCATGTTGTGGTACCATTGGAACGCGTAAGGCGCCGGCAGGAGACGCACAGGGCCCGAGGAAGTGCGTGTCCAAGGTTAACTACCCCATTTTGCAATCATATCGGTTAAGTGTTACATGCGTTGTGTCCATTGATTTGCAGTCGATGATCATAACCCGCGGTGTCACCAAGTTCCTACGCAGGAACCAATTGGCCATGGCATCTACCATTTCTCCTGATTGCAGCCCTGTTATAGGCGATTTAACTTCATTGGGCCCTTTGCAACACGGTGCTCGGGTGCTGGTGGTTGGTGATGGCAACTTTTCCTACTCTCGGGCGTTCCTGCGGGCCAACAGCAGTCGCATCGGAACTTCTGAGCTGCTTGTGACGGTAACGTCGCTGGACACGGAGAACCAGTTGCTCGAGATGTACCCGAAGTCGCGTGAGATTCTGGATGAGTTGAACAGTGGTGGAGTTCACGTTCGACATGGTATCAACGCCACGAAACTGGAGAGTTACACGTTCGGAGACTTCGACCGCGTCGTGTTCAACTTCCCGCACTTTGCAGCGGACGGAGGCGTGGGCAACAGGAACAAGCGCAACAAGATCCACCGCCACCGCCAACTGCTTGTCGACTTCTTCGCGAGTGCGAGTCAAGTGTTGACGACTGACGGACAGGTCTGGGTCACGCTCTGTGCCGGACAAGGAGGCACCAAACTCGAACGCAAAACTCGAGCAGTGGGGGATACGTGGCAGATTGTGCACTGCGCTGCTACCGCCGGGTTGGTGCTGCAGGACGCGCACTTTTGCCCCGTGGACGCGCTCGCCACGCTCGGCTACTACAGCGTCGGGTACCAGTCTCGAGAGAAGGCGTTTTGGACCGAGGACGGCGTCACGCACGTCTTCAGCCACGAAGCTGTTGGTCGGACATCTATTTGCCCTATTGAATGGGCACGCGACGTGAGTTTCTGGGTCACAGATGAGCAATTGTTCACTGAGGAGCTCCTGTATGCTGTGGTGCGAGAACATTTTGATCCAGATTCGATGGACGTGGCTATCTCATTGCTGGACGAGTATCGCTGCGAGAAAAGCGGACGTAAGTCAGTCACGTACCGTCTCGACATTTCTTCTAGCAGTCTCGCGCTCTCTCGCGACCGCGTCAATACTCTGGCTCAAGCAGCACTAACAGCCATCGAGAGCTCGAGGTTTGGTGCGTCTCGCGCGACATGATGCAGCTCATAAGATATGTATTTCAATCTGCTTTTATCCTACAGTTGTGCTATTACTACATGGAGATGCCCAGATAGAGCAGCATATTGGCTGCGTTGCCCAGCAGGTGCAGACCGCAGTGCCAGGCCGACGACACGTCTTGGTTGGGCGCCTTGCGCGCCTGCAGGTAGCAGAAGCCTGAGTTGGCCACCACGAGCGCGTACAGAAGCTGCACGACGGGGTCTTGACACTGCAGTACGCAGCAGTAGGCGTGGTACAGGGCGGCGCCACCGACCGCCGTCATGTCGGCCGTACGTCGCCAGCCCTGCACCGGGTCGCGCCAGTAGTTGAGCGACGTGAGCAGCACCACGAGCGCCACGAAGGCGCATCCCCAGAGCTGGCTGCGTATGGCACCCACTACTGAGAAGCACGTGGCGAAGGACGAACGGAAGAGGCGCGACGAATAGCGCGGCGGCAGCACAGGCGAGGTTGAGGAGCTGTTCATGCTGTGACTTGTGACGGACGTTCTCTTTTGTCAAATGAGGAGGTTGTGAGGAGGTCGCTGAGAACATGGATACCTTTGGTGCGAGAGAACCGACGACTGTTGAAGGTCGGAGTGACGATTTGCTTTGGCTGGTTGTTTCGTGGTCTGTGAGTTTGTAATAATAGGTCTTGTGTTCGAATGTATGAGGGCAGGAAACAAGATACGTTACTCAAAGGTTTTACTGCACCCGGAAGGAGGACTGGAAGCACTTGAGGTAAACGAGAGACTGGTTCGCTCGTTGAGCCAGTTGCGAGGGAATGCAGACGCAACGAGGAAGGCCTGTAGTTTGACCATCGCAGCAAGCTGCTCAAACAGCCACATGTCGTGGAGCTAGGGTTCATGGCGGAAGACACTACATGTACTGAAATCACATCTTGGGCAGCTGCCGAAAATAAATTGGTGTGGCAATTATTGCAATAGATGTGTACAGTGGTTACCGTAATTAGTGCGTGTTCGCAAACAATGACACCTAGGGATAGGTTTTCGAAAACTTGAACGTTTGGCTGAAAATGAAGACCACAGCGTGTTGGCTGCTGGTGAGCTCGCCTTGGTCAACTTCGCGGTCTTCGACAGTGTCCGCTGCTTCCGAGCTGGCCATCACCGCTGATTCCTCAGTATTGTGGGCAGCTTGACCCGTCTTGATCTCGTAGGACATTCGCCTCTCCTCGGTTTGGATTATAGGGATGCATAAAACGTTTGACGCGAGTGCGCTGAGTAGCGTCCTTCAGAATTCTGGTATTTTGTTACAGTGTACCATCATTTCAGCGAGTGTAATTTTTCCATTCTCGCGCAAACAATCGTCGTAGAACGTGAGAATGTCCATCTCGTAGGAAGTCATTCGGTACTTGCGTCCCCCTTGACACGGCACCGGTTCCCGACATCAGGTGGCGGTTCAGCCATCCCCAGTACTTCTTTTTCCAACTTATAATGGTCGGCTTCGGTTTCCCTAGCTGACGTACAGCTTCGGCGATAGTCCATTGATTCTGCTTCCAGCTCTGGACCGATGCCCACTGGTCATTAACTAGAGTTTTCGCCCCATGGCTCTGTCGAAAAAAGGGGTGGGGGGTGAGATTGGAGAATGGACAGCGAGTCGAGACATCGGTCTGACGGTTCCTTTAATATGAACCGGTCTGGCTGTTTGTTTAATACGAACCGCGGTTTATTTACTCTTAACCGCGGGTCGGTTAATTCGAGCCCATCAGGTGTTACATTTTATTGCGAACTAGCTCACTAATGTGAACTCCGCGTCGTTTAATGTGAACCGCGCGTCGTTTAATGTGAACCCCGCGTCGTTTAATGTGAACCGCGCGTCGTTTAATGTGAACCGCGCGTCGTTTAATGTGAACCCCGCGTCGTTTAATGTGAACTCCGCGTCGTTTAATGCGAACTCCGCGTGATTTAATGTGAACTGCACGTCATTTAATGTGAACTGCCCGTCGTTTAATGTGAGCTGCGCGACGTTTAATGTAAACTGCGCGTCGTTTAATGTGAGCTCCGCGTCGTTTAATGTGAAACAGCCTGGCGGTTCAGTTAATGTGAGCGCACACACTCCCACAATATTCTAGCTCACAGGTCAGGTTATTCTGGATCACGGTCAGATTAATATGCACCAGGGTCAAATTGGTGTGACTAGGGGTCACGTTAAATTGAGCCGAGGTCAGATTATTTTGGACAAATTGAAGTGGTGCCTGTGGGGAACTATCTACTAGCGAAAAGACAGATTCACTATTGCGTTGGCAGTCAGTTCGATTAAGTCGTAGACTACAGGAATGCACGCAGAGACGTCTTAAAGAAGTACACTTTATTGACACGGTCAGTTTAAAAGATACTGGATCCCTAACGCTCGTCTAGCTAGTGGAGAACCCCCAGCCTACTAGGCTTCCAGAAATTAGCTCGAGCGCTGTCAATTACCGGCTCTCGATCTTCAATGAAGTCTATGCATTCGGAGGTGTGCTGCAACGTGGAGGTGTGCTGTAACGTGTCATGAAGGGGCCCGTGTCTGCGCCAGGCTCACATTTTCGCTAATACAGCTTTCAGATGACATGTTCGAATGCGTCGGTGTGTTTCCAAGCAGTGATGAGTCACTGTAACGATAGTGTTGCCCAGGTTGCATCTGATAATGCAATGGCTAAAATTCGACGGTGGTCTGATGCTGTTCGAAGTGGTTGAGCGGGACAAACGTCGTTGGAGGATAGATTGTCGCATAAAATCTCGATGTTTCGGTGATCGCCGGAGGTATACCTGCATTTCTTGGTTGATTCGTCATGTTAGCAGTTTCTTCTCGTAGCCACGGTGTCGCAAGCTCGGACCAAGGTGACGGAAATAATCTCACTTCAGATCTTGTTGTTGACGAGATGCTCCGTGCCGGCGAGAAGCCGTGCACCTCTGTTAGTGGCGACAAGAATTGTGCTACTGCTGCTGGTGAGACGGTGTGTTCTACCGTTGGCGAGAAGGCGTGCATCGATGTTTGTAGAAAGGTCTGCTCCAGTGTTGGTAGAGAGATAGTCTGCACCGGGGATTCCTCTAATGGCGGGTTCTTTGGCTTCTGGGTTCTTAAGCTTCGTGCCACCACGCAGACCTATGTACTGCTCTTGGCCCTTTAGAAGCCAAGTTCCGATTAAGTGGCAGCAATATCCCATTTTCGAAAAGTAGCTCACTCGCACGTTCTTTTAGCTACATTGACTTCCCAGCCGGCTTCAGGCATGCTCATTCGATGAGCCATATAGAGCGACCACTTCACAGCAGTTTTATACATTGCCGATGCTTTACGGCATTGGCGCCTCCCCAGTTGCTCCCCACCCCCAGTCGTCTAACTTGATACAAAGTGTGCAAATGCACTCTAGGCAGCTGAGTAGTACCATCGGGCCCCAGCTTCAGGTGGACGATTCTCACAATGGCTGGATGGGTTCCTTCGTATAGAACAAGCCTCCTAGAATGAACCAAAACCCGTGCAGCTTTGACGATTGTTAGCGGTGCAGTTGAAGATGAGATCGTCGGTTTTAGTTTGTCTGCCGTCACGTCTTCTACAATGATGGCCGTCTTGCGTAGCAGCCGTGTAGTATCAAACAACTTTCGCATCACATGTCGCTTTACTGAACGTTTCGCACGGATTATTGGTCGCAGCGTCACCCGTTGGTGTATGAAATGCTTGCCATCGCCAGTACCTTCCACTAATCCATTGCCTCTCAAAGTAAACTGCGAATTCCTTCAGTACACCATTGCTTTTCCAATGTACCAGGACCTTATCGCGAATTTGATAATACTCGAAAAGACGCTTCGTGTAATGCATGACAAAGATTCCTTTGTAGACAACCGCACCTGCATCATCTGCAAGCTGTCTTGTTCGCTTCCGCACGTTGCACAACACATAAAAAGCACATGAGGAACGTCGCGTTTTGAAAATGTGCTGTAGCTTGCAATCCGTAATACTGCGCGTCTTCAGCATCCCCCAATACAGCGTCAATTCTAGGCTCCACGTGAAATATTTTTCGTACACGCCCAAAAGTGCAGCAAGCACAACAGTATTCTGCATGAGTCAAACGGCTGACGACAAACATTGCTGCCAAGTGATATTCAAGGAAATATTCAAGGAAATATCACTTGGCAGCAATGCCGTTTGATGCAGAATACTGTGGTGTGCTGGAGCATGGGAACGGTGACAGCGGCTCGTTGGCGTCGAGGTGGACTGAGTCGTCGAATACCTCGTAATACAGCTCGTGTTGGGGCTGGATGTATGGTCGGACACCGGCGCAAGATTGATGACACCATCTAACGTGGCTGATCTTAGCCCGTACGGTTTCAAAGCGGTTGGCGGCATCTTGTTCGGCGTGTTTCAGCTTTCAATCGCGAAAGCAATGAGCTGTAAGGATTGTTGGTCCTGGTCGTGTGGCGGTAACCAGCAGGAGATTTCACGCCAGTTGCAGAATTGGCGCCACTGGTTCCACGTGTGGAGATAGCGCTGGCGGGAAGTGTCTGATAGCGATTGCCATTGCAAGTAGACAAGTTGGGCTTGTAGATCTTTCGGAACTCGGTGGGAATGTCCTGAGAGCACCACGAATGCACACGGTTAGTCCAGGTTTCCAGAATGTGTCCGGTCCACGCTCTAGAGACCAAGTCCTCCAGGAAATTGGAAGAGCCTCGCAGGTGCTCTGTCGATATGTGCAGCCTAAATTGAAGTTCGGCGCACGCCAACACACGATTAAGCTCTTGACCACTGGGGTTGCGAGATTGATGGTTACCCAACCAGGCCACTGCGGATTTGTTGTCGATCCAGCAACGAATATGAACTGGCTGATTGTTCGTTCGCACGTTTGATGACCACCGCGGACCCCAGTCGAGTATTACGAGGACCGCACTCAATGCCTCGCGAACATTTATGCTGATCCATGCCAATTCGGCGGACTGCGTGGATTTAATCGCTTGAAGCTCTTCCGCGTCAAAGTGAAGGCGAATGTATTCGCGAGCGGAAGGGTAGAGGACGCAGATTCCTTCATCACAGGCGTCCATAAATAAATGAACGGAAGGCTCCAGAGTGTCGGCCACGGTGCTTGTTGATACTTTGTTTGCCGCGCCATTTTGTAAAAGACACTCAACCCAGCGTAGATCCTGGGCGATCTCGGCAGACAAACGGATGCGTCGGGACCGAGACATTTGACGCCATGCCTGGTGTAATCTCTGGATGAACGCCCGCGCCGATCGACAGCATAGGCACATGTACCGCAACGAGCCGAGTAGTTTTCCAGTTGATGACGGGATACCATGTCCGCTTTGAGTGCCTCCGTAATTCGAGTTAGGGCTATTGAGGGTTACCGGTTTGGTATCGGTTATTGACCGTGAACCGGTTAGCCCGAACCGGTCCAATCGAACCCACGATGATTACGGTGATTACGGTAAGTCGATTACGCCACCAATGATTGGACGAGTAGAATGATTGGACGCAAGCTGCGTGTCTATGTGGTAGGCTAGCTAAAGTAACTCCGATCAATCAATCACTTTCGAATCTTCCTTCTTCCCCTCAAGTGGTCAAGTGTCCTCGCTCCGGTCTCGTCCAGAGTGCTGTCCTCCCTCCGCTCCGTCAAGCTTCGTTCAAGGTCTATACCTTCCATCAAGGGCCTTTGCATTTTGTCTAGAGGCATCGAAACCGTCCGTTCTTGAGTATCCCATGATAAACCAAGAGCGTCGAGGTTGGTAGACCACAAAGAAAACTTCCTCTCGTTTATGGCGTTTGGGCCGAGTACAGCGAGCATACTGAGTCGGAGAGCACTTTCTGCCAAGACGACGATTTCCGTTGTCCACCTCGAGAAGAATGTGGTCATCTACCCACACGAAAGAGAAAAAGTGCTCCTTGTCGGGATCAGAGGGGTCCAGAGAATGTGGATTCTCCCGCGCCACTAGGAACGAAATGTCCTCCCCGAAAGCACCGTAAAATGGCGGCAAACCGGTCTAACCAAACGGGAGTGCCAGATCAATTACAGCAAGATCACGCGTTGATCCGGCAAAGTGCGCAGTAAGGCTGGCAGCGACGGCAATTAGGTGGAACGCGCTCTTGACATCCCCTTTAAGGAGTTTGGCCTTCAGCGTCGGATGCCGCGCAGCAAGCTCTTCGATCCGTCGTGCAATGCGTCGAACAGAATGATAGTCAAGATCGGGTAGCTCCGATTGAGTCGAGCGATTGTTGATCGAAGAGTTCTCTGGACATGATAAGTCGTGGATAAATCTTGCTGCTTCTGATGCATTGACGTCCTTCTTGGGGACACAGCCAAAGGGACTAAAACGAAGGGCTGACCAGCCAAGCGCAACAGGAGATCGAGCACTAGATACGTTCCTTGAGCCTGGCCGTCACCAACGCTGCGTACGAGTGCGCGGTCAAATTCTCGTGCGCTGGCGTGGTTTCGAGTCGGCTCAATTTCGGGGACGCGTGGACCGGTGAAGTTGTGAGAGACACCAAACTTTGCCACGGCAACAACGCACTGACGGTGGCGGTATCCGTGTAGTAAAATATCGAGCCACACTGGGTCCATGGCCTTGTTTGGACGCCGATCTTCCGGTGACTCGTTCCGCCATAGACCGATCGTTTCCGTCAGGGTCAACTGCAGTTTGCCCACAAGTCGTGACAAGTTGGATGATATTTCGCGGTCGATGAATCCGGGTGAAGCCGACGACGTAAGTGCTTCTAGGATATTCTTCGGGAAGCTAATGCCAGCCGAGCGGAAGGCTTCACAAAGCTGATGGCAGCGGATGAGCTGTTGCTCGTGCAATCAAATCCGGAGGTCGCTGTGAACGGTGAATACGGTGTCTGGGGTGATCTGAAATATCGGATCACGCGGACGCAGGCTGATCGGAAACGTTTGTTGCGGTTGTGCTAGAGCAGCTGGATGTAGCACCGGTGGGGGTTTGACTTGACGTGACGACACGGCCACAATTAAACATGAATTCGCTGGTTTTGACGGGGTGACACCAGCTCGTTCACCCGATAGCGTAGAATTTCATTGACGAAACTCGGCGCGAAGACCTCCGAGGTGCTTGGTGATATGATTTCGAACAGCAGGAGCCAACTCCGTTGGCAGAAAGTGGGCGTGATTCGGAAAGGCACACCGCTTAGCACTTTTGGAGACACAGCCAGCTGAGGAGAGATACTTCATGCGGCCCTTACGCGGCAGGGCCTCAATCACTTCATTTGGGGTTTTTCTGCCGTTGCGTTGGGAATCTTGGCGTCGAGGACCATCGTGCCGTCCCTGGTTGATATATTTCCCGTGAGGGATTGCTGGGTTCAACAGGGCTGCGACTCGTACCGACTGGATGATGTACAGGGCGCTTTGGAGGTCGGGGTCTTTGAGGGAGAGACGGTCACGAATCTTCGTACGGGTAACGGAACCATGACCCGCATCCGCTTCCGTCGCAGCTCGGTAGTCTTCCAGGACGCGGTCCAACCAAATGCAAAGGCCCAACATCTTGGACGCTCCATCGGCAGTAACCTCGAAGTTCCTCCATAAACTCACGCGCTCCATTGATGAGACGGCACGTGTGAGTGTCGAAAAATTCTTCGGTAAACCGATGCAGGACGGTTAGCGCGTTTGCAACATCCTCGATCGATTCTGCTTTTCCAGCTTTTGGCATCGCTACAGACGCGGAAAAGTTGTTCAGATTAACGGATCCATCTGCATACCAGGCGCGTCGTGCGGCAAAATCGAAACGCTTGAAATGCAGCATCGATAAGCCTCGGGCTCCAAACTGAAAGGCATAGACGCGAGTGATAATGGCTGGATGCGGCTGGAACTTGGTGGACCTGGACGATAGCATCCAGTGAACAAGCGCAGAGGGTTCCTTACCTTTATCCTCAGGGGCAGTGAGCGTGTCGTGGATCTGTAGCTGGGTTTGCGTTGGCGCAAAGGCATGTTTTGACGGCCGGGTTCCAGAGCTAGTAAACGAGAGCAGGTCCGATGGCGCTTGCATGCGTTGGCGTTGGGCGGGCCTTGGTTCATCTGACGGGGCTGGGCGCTTCGACGCTGTAGACTGGCAGAAGTCCAACTAGAAACGAACTAAGCGAGGATCGTCGGCGATCGCCGCGAGTATTTTACCGTGGCTGTCCGACGAGCAACTAGGTCCGTTGCTGGACACCTGTGCTACTGCGTTGTGTCTCGAATGATCTATCGTCTCCCCGGATTCAGCTTCGTCAATGGAGTTCGAATTCGCGTCGAGGTCATCGGTAGACCGAGGATGGCTGGTGGAGAGTCCCGTGGACTCCTCACCTCAGTGACGAGGGTCATCATCGAAACGGGTATCGATGGTAGACCGAAGGCTTGATGTGATCCGACCGTTTCCATCAATAAAATGTGTAAAGTCGACAGCATGTCGGATACTGACGGTCGATTCCACACCTGTCATTGCGTTTATCCAACACAGTCTATCACCCGGTTGCGGGTGAGCGCGAAGAAGGAACAAAGCCTGCCGAAATCCTGTGGATCGCGCGTGACCCGCGTCCTGTAGATCCCAGAATACGGTCTAGGGCGGTGGTGAGCTGTTCATCTAGGTCCTCGGTGGACAGTTGGTCCTGATGGGCTTCGTGTTTGCCAAACAGGAAACCGTGAACAGGCGAAACTTCGCGTAGGTCGGCAATATTCGACTGGAAATCACCGCGTAGAGTTCGAATAGTTGCCAAGACCCCTGAGTAAGCCACAAACTGACCTAGCACGTACGTCTGGGCACGAAGCCCTGCTACGGCTTTTCGAAGCCACTCTCCTGGAGCCCCGTTTTCGTGTTCGGTGGCATCGACCTGGCGGCGTCGGACGATGTCGTTCGGTACTTGCAGGAGCACGGTCGGGGACGACAAAAGCAACACGGTCGCGACAGGACCTGACAATATCGTGGCCATACCATACACCGGCGTGCTAATGCCAGCAGTTGACGGTAGGTCTTCGGGAAAGAGCAGCACGGAGAGAGAAGTCGGAAGCGGGGACGACATCATGAAGTGGGCGAGTTGTAGGTTGGTTCGTTTAGTCGAGGACTTTAGCTTTAGCGAACAGAATTCGAAATGAGCGAATCTACTCTAACTAAACGGTGCGTTCGTGCTCGTCGAACCGACTGCCAACGACTGGTTGAGTGAGCTCGGTGCTCTTGGTTGGTTCTGGCACTGCGGGTGACATGTGTTGATGTGCCACCGTAAGTTTGCCATTACTCGCGTTCCGAAAACCCCTTCTTCGGCCAATTCGCCAACAGAACTTCAGTGACTTGTTGCAAAATGAAAATCTGCCAAAAATATGAAGGTATGTGATTCAGTGGCGCTTGTATCAGGGTGAATAGTATTCCCGGAATACGCCAAGATTGTCGCAGAAGAACCTTCACGTGGGCCACACTAATCTGAATCAAGACATGGAGCGAGAAAGCAAGAAGCAGAAGCAGGAGCCATCCGGGGTTACTTTCGCGCACGATTTCAATCAGTTTTGGTATGTCTTGGGACTAGGATCTGCATCGATCTGGGAATATCTACCCCCTGAAGATGTCGTGAAGTTACTTCAGTTGGGTCATGGGAGATTCTCACAAGACATCATCGATATAGTGTCCCTAAAAGCACTCGATCATTTTGCTGTCTTAAACAAGACGCACTTAGGACGACGCTGTAAATGTGACTGGATGCGAGGACTCGATTTCCTTCCGTACTCGGAACAGAGGTGCCAGGTTGCTTCGCCCTACTGCGTGGAGAAAAAGATGACGATTCTGTAGACTCCGGGAGGTGCTCGCGCTCTGCTTAGTGCATTGGTTCTGACCAAAAATCTGCTGAAGTCATTTTTCTCAGACACTGGATATGGTGATCTGGCAAAGTTGGTACCGACGGTGTGTATGCTCCCAACGGAAGGGGAGAAATTGGATCTCAGCAGCAAGGGAGCGATCACTCGGACTCTGAGCAAATTTTGCTCGGAGGCTGGGCTGCGTTGTTTCAACGATATTAAAGAGAAGAAGCCCTGCATGAGGCCATACTTTCTGGATGAACCCTGGTATGATATCGAAGGTGACAGCTCGATTAACCCGTTTACCAAAAAGAGAAGCTTATTCCGAAGACGCACAGCGATTGCCACCTAGTGGACAGTCACTAGGTGGCAATGGTTCCTGAAGAGTACGGAGTTGCGAATAGCAGAGCCACTACCACAAGGAAAAAGATGTCTACGAGTCGAGGTGACGTATGTATATAACGCACGTGATTTTGTTTGAAGGAATGACCGGTGAATGAAGTCCTATATGGTGTTATCTGCAGTGATAAGTTCTCAGCGATTAATTGCAAAGCCGTTTGTAGCCCGTATTTGTGTCGGAGGAGACGATGCATAAAGCCCACAGAACGGTACTTACAAGTATTTTAGAAGTATTTAACCCCGGGAACTTTCCCCCAGGAAAGTTGAAGGAAACAGACGACATCAATCTTCACTCAAACGGGCGTGCATCGATACCCATCAAGTGAAGCCTTCTGTCTGCCGAGAGCTCAAAGTCGAATATCATGATGGAGCGCCGCTCTTCGGCTAGAATTACCGTCCGAGAGAAGAAGAAGAAGAAACTAGGCGTCGAGACTCGGAACAATTCCGGCGCAGATGACTTGTGTCTTGTCTTAGAGCTAGGAACCGCCTCAGTGTTGGATTATCTAGCTGCCGAAGACATCTCCAATTGTTTGCACGTTTGTGCTGCTCGATTGTCGGAGGCATTCGTAACGATGGTGTCATTAAAGACATTGGCGATTCTTCAGACCCCCAGCAGTGCCCCGCAGTTATACTGACAAAGCGCATCCTTTTACCATACTGCATCGACAACAGACGCGGCGAAGACATGTTTGCCCCAGTCGTGTGCGTGCTCACTGAAGATAACACAAATCTTGACAGCGAGGAAGCTCTTACAAAAGCGCTGAATCGCGTCTGCAAAGGATCGTCTGCAAAGGATTTGGCAAACGTTTTTTCTCCGATTCCACGGCGACACGAGCGTACAAGAAACCAGATTTCATTGACGAGCACTGGGACAGTATCCAAGGCTCAGTTTGTGGATATTGAAACAGTCTGGAAGATCTTCATAGCGAGAATCCGAGTCGCGCGAAGTGGAAGACCAGATCAGTCAAGCGAATTCGTGCCAACTGCACGGAAGTATATCGGCCTCTCAAAGCAGCCATGCAGAAGGAGCTGAGATTCGTTCGTTTTATTCGCCGACCACAACATGGTCAACCTGGGGAAACTAAATACCAAGGTTTGCTGGCAGGCATTTCGGCAAGTGGGGTCCTCTGTGGTCTTTATCTCATAAACGGGTATTGGTCCTACACATTGAGACAATCAAAACGATTCTGAAAGTGATAACTTGCGAAGCCTCGTTCGTGTAGGACGCAATATTTGCCAAGGCTTTTTTCATGAGCTTGAATCTACTCAAAAACCATTGTCGCTGAACAAGACTACATGTAACATAACCCCACAACATTTGTTTTACGAATTTCCAAGAGACCGTTTGAGATTCATTCAGCTCATGATCTTGCACTCGATACTACGAAGAACTTTTGATGGCCTATACGCATAAAGTTGTAACCCAGCCCAACATCCGCTGTAAGCGCCAACTAATTTGAATGCAACCAACTCCGACCTACGGTTTTTCCTGTAGAGTTTGTGCGACTGCAGTTGAACAGATCAGATCATGGGCAGTCATTACATTTAGAATAGGGCCAACATTACATCTGCTCGATAATTTCCGCCAAATCCGGTTCATTCTCGAAGCCAAAAAGCGTTGATGCATCTATTTCGTCGTCATATTCAGCAGTAACACTTCGGTGATGTGCCCAAATTTATCCTTCCGCGAAAGAGGGAAGCGAGCTAAGGCTTTTCACCAAACATGTCCTGGACTTCAACGGTGTACTTGGCGGCGCAAACGATGAGATCACGCCAAACATTTTTCGAGTATCTCCCTTCTCCCCAAATCGTTGAGGGAGAGACCGTGGGCATCTGTGGCAGCCTCTTTGATTTCGTCTGAATCTCCTTGCTTTGTCTGGAAGAAGTCAAAGGGATTCTCCGTGCAACGCCAATTTCGAGATCGGATACGCGAAGCGGATTACGACTAATGGTACCATCGTCCAGAAGAGATATTCGTCCTAGCTGAGGCAGTACACAGCGAAGCGTTGCCCGTGTTAATGCTGGCAATTATCGATGAATTGTTGGAGGTCACCGTCAATATTCGCGAATTTGACCGATTATTCAGCTTAAGAAAGCGATCTTTATCCTCTGACGTTTACATAGGGGCTGTGGTGCTGCACCGCACAGATGGACCATGAATAGTACATCCGGAAGAAACCCATCGTCTTGTGACTTCAGGCACAGACATTGACCCCGATCGCCCGTAAGAAGGACGCGTGGCCGAGGAAGAGAAAATGTAGTTTCGGTGTAGTCACCCACGAATTCAGCACGTACTTACAAAACTCAATGAATTGTTCCTGCGATTTTTCGTCTCCTTCAGGGTCTTCAAAAGCTTTACAACTTCGTCAACGACGATGAAAATCGGACCCACGGCATCCACTAAACTGGTCGCATACTCTGTGGATCAAACTAACGGCATAGTCCCAGGTTCCAGCTGCTGGGCAACAGCTTCATCGACCAATTGATTCATCGCTCCTGCAGGTGACTGCTCTGCAACGAATTGCTTTGGGTACCCCGTTATCACAATAGTGCGGCATTCACTCAGTTCCGTGAAGAAATTGCGGAAGGTCAACGTGTCCTCAAAGAAGTTCTCGTCGTGCAGCATTTCCTTGCATTGGTCGATGTAGTAAGTGCAAATTCCGTTTTGCCCAAACCACACACGTTGTCCGCAAGCTCGAATTGCCAGTTGCACGGTTTGTAGTGGCGACAAGATCCAAACGAATTGAGAAAATGAAACTTCTGCAGGGCCTTCACATCATTTTGCCGACCCACAAAGGCCAATTTCTTTGGCTCGAGTGAACACTCAAGCCGCACGACTGGTTTCCGGTTGGCTGTACACAAAGACGTTCAGGTTTCTGCACTACAGTGCAGGCCAAAAATACGTAGTGACCGAATTTTCGCTGCTAAATACGCTTTAAACTACAAGCTTTTCAAACAAATAGCTTTCCAGGCATACTTTTTTTCTTGCAGGCGATTCCTGCTGGTGGAGATCCAGGAGTGACCATCAGTCTGGGCAGATTTCCGTCGCAAGGTAAGACCCCTGCACTGCATTACGTGAATTTCCCCTCTAATCTCGTCAGGACTCGGAAAGTAGTGCGTCGCTAGGCAAACGTCAGCCTTCATTTCTTCTCCACCTTTCGTGGACTGGAAAATCTTGTAGGACACAACACCGCCACGCATCTGTTTGCGGTGTGTTTCACTTAGAATGAACCATGGACTGGTTGCCGGGTTCGTAACGATAGGTTGTATCTGCAAGGCTGGGCCATACCCTACTTGGTCCTGAATGGCTCGCCACACCGCTACGGCTTTCTTGTTTGCTTCAACGTAAGCCACACCCATATTACCATCATTAGCAACCAGGTACGTGATTTTAAGCGTACGTAGTATCCATCGCCGCTCACAGAATTAGGGAAAAAGCGAAGTGCGGCAATGTTTGAGAAAGGGCCAAATTGATGACCTCCGAGAACCGACGGACAACGAATTACTTTGAAGTATGTTTTTGAAAACAAGAAAACTTACCATCCAAGCATGAATACGATAGACGCAGCTCACAAAGGAATGGCACTCAGTATTCATAAGGCTCATCCGTGTCAGTCGTGTATCATGAGCGAGGACTCCACCTCCAAACAACGTCCTCATCGTCCTGCTGGACGAGCTGCATGCTTTGACTTCGCATCCAGTCGTTGAAGTGCCAGTCTAGTCGTGCAACCTGAAACTTGATTCCCCGTTCGAGTTGTTCACGGCACATCGAAAGCAACCACTGCACCATTTCCAAGCGAAGTCCTCGCAGTGTTACATCAGTTCGGAAGGAACACACTAAACCACGCTCACGTTGGAGAAACATCGCGATGGCAAGATCCCCTCCTGCGATCGCGTGGTTCAAAGCGGTGGACATACAGCCTTCGGAACGGTTTTTCTGCAGCCACCGCACAACATCAAGGTGCCCATTTGCGGCCGCTGCTGACATCGCTTCAGCCGTGCACCCTTCCGTTCTGTTGGCATGCAACCACTTCACGACGTTCAGGTAGCCTTGTCGCGCGGCGCTGTCCATTGCCCACGTCGAACAAGTCTGTTGAACTTCTTCATGAAGCCACATGACCACATCGAGGTGCCCCGAAGCAGCAGCCAAGTCCATCGTCCACTTGCCGCAGCCCTCGTTCCGATTCGTATGAAGCCATTTTGCTATCATTAGGTGGCCTTGGTGGCACGCGCAGTCCAGTGCTTCGGTGCTGCAGCCTTCAGTACGATTGACGTGCAACCACCTCACGACTTCTAGGTGACCGAATTCGGCTGCCCGGTTCATTGCTGCGGGGCAGTAAAAGTTTTCGTTGGTGTTGTGAAGCCACTTAACAATCTCCAGATGTCCGTTGCGAGCCGCTCGATCGAGGGCACGAGAGGTGCACCCTCCTTTCTGTTAGCGTTGAGCCATTGTACGATCTCCAGAAACCCATTCTCGGCAGCATAGTCCATTGCCGCGGTCGTAGCGGGACATTGACGCTCGTGCAGCCATTTTACCACTTTCAAACGTCCGCCTCGGGCTGCCTCGTTGAAAACGGAGACCCCAACTCAAGCTTGGCAGGACCATCATGGAGCCATTCCAATAAACTCAAGTGCCCGTTGAAAGCAGCAACCTCAAGAGTGTCGCTGGTTGGTCGACCGAAATTGTGCGTGCACAACCACTGAAGAAGGTCGATATCAACGTCCTCGACGACGGTGTCCATGTCGATATTGGGGTCTTCTACGTCGCAGTTTGTCAGGATCCACTTCACAACACCCCCTGGCGTGCTTTTTGAGCTTCCGCCAATGCGTTTCGACTGACAGCTCGTACTGTTCGTAGACCCATCGAAAGCTGTCCAGGTCTCCTGATCTCGCTGTATCCAGGAGCAATCGTGGAGCTGCTTCATTGTGGGGTTTAACGTGGCAGCGTAGCCATTTCACGACGTCCTTGTGACGTCCAAGAACAGCTTCACACCACTCCGCCCCACCCCAATCGACTCTGGTGCAATGACTCTTATACAGCCATTTCAACACGTCAAGTCGTCCTTTTCCAGCCGCCACTACCGCAGCACGGGTCATCGAATACTCGGGCGCGTACTGTTCTGCAAGCCACTTCAATCCGTCGATATCTCCACGCTCCAAACTCAACTGGGCAATGTTGTTGACAACCCATGCTTGATAGAAGGGCTGCGATGAGGTTTTCGGTTCGTGTACTGTCCAGTACTGCATGCAGCGACGACTACCCGTCCGCTTGTACGCTTCGTCCAATGTCCATTCTCGAGGAAGTTCATTCACGAAATCGTCGATGGCTCGAGCCACGTGCGAAAGCTGCAAGCCCCGTGCATGAATACACTCACGAACCACCAAGCGCACAGTTGTTAGCAATGCAAACGTGTCATCTGGTGCAGTTGACGTCGACATCTTAAGCGGTCTCGAAACCACTTGCGTTTTCAAAAGCGAAATTAGAACTGAGATCCAAGGAACCTGATGTCCTGTGAGACGAGAGGCGACGATTCATCTACACTTCTGACGGTGGTGTGCTTTGTGGTGCGAGAGCGTCTTATGACAAACGGAATGGATCTGCCCCATGTCTGGCGTGGCATCGACGACTTTCTGAGCGAAGTTCCAAGAACGTGGCCTCTTTCTGATGCTTATCTACGCACGGGAAGTCTGCGCTGCATGCAGTACATTGCAGCACGCGAACCGAAGGGGCAGAGCTTTCGTGCTACCGAATCTGGCTGGTGAACAACGTTGCGGCATACCAAGACACTAACATGGCTGACCGAGAGCTATTCGCCGGGTACTCCTATAAGAGTGGAAGAGTGGTGAGATAGATGAGCTGAGACGAAGTTGAAGTGAATACAAATCCTTTTCCGAGGTCGGGCTACCTTCAAGATGACCCTCTGATGAGTGCGAGACCATTACGCCAATGGCTCGCAATCATGTTGCAGACATGGCGTCTTCGTTTCGATTCGTGCTTCTCTCTTCGAAAGCGAACATGACGAATAATCACATATTCATTTCGCAGCCTCGGGGTCCTACTCAATAATGCTACAAGCCGGTACTCAATACTTAGGGATGGGTAGCAGGTGTTACGAAAGGTGGAGTTTTATACCTTACTGGTGGATTCGAGGCTTAATACTTGTCAACCAAGCGTAACTTGGATTCCCGTGCAGTTGGTGGCAAGGGGCTCTGATGCCTGCCGAACAACCAGCTATCAACGGTGGGACCCTCGACGAGATGTCATCAAGATGCCAACGACTCAAGTTGATACGTCCATTGCTAACCAGAACATTTTCTTGCTCTACATATAGTTGATTTAGTGAAATGCGAGTTCTGTTTTCCCCACGCCGCGACGATTTACTACATGTACATGTTGATGCACATTCTGTCGTGACAAGCTCCAAACACGTTAAATTCAAAACATCTTTGTAGAGCCTTCACAATGTATTGGCAACACACAAAAGCGAATCTTTTAAACGAATGCAAAAGATGACTGACTGCACACCAAGGCGGTCCGGCGTCTGCACAAAACGTGGATTTCCGCTACATGTATTTATCGCGTTGCACGTCGGCCTCGGCAAGGAAACGAAAAATATTTTGGCGCGATGACTAACCCTTCTCATCGTTTGCTTTACCGATTATCCCAGGATGTATTTAGGGAAACGCGGCTCACTCTATCGGACGAATGTGAGTCTAGCTCCGAAGTGTTCTTGAAAGTAGAGCATGTTAACAGCGTTTGGATGCACAACGTTGAAAATAGGTGCCTCGATTGGATGAAAAAACACAGCAAAAATAAATTGATCATGGATTTACAACTCCCATTAGGCATGCAAATAGCCAAATGACTACTTCAAGTAGTCTGCCTGAATCATTAGAATATTTTCCAATTGAGTCGATACCTTCGCAACACATCGTTCGTTCAACAGTGCTGTATGCTTTAGTACCGTTCCCTGACCTGTCCTCTAGGTAGTATCCACAAAGTATCCCCTGCTCAGTATTGCCTGCCACGAGTTCTTCATATGGGACGTAAAATACGCCAGGTCTTCGCGTACGAGGCCCAACCCATACTCCGAGGTTGAGAAACATATCGTATCAACTCGAGATCCTTGTTCATACCAGATTTCAGCGGTCGATACACTTCACTGCAATTCGTACAAAGGTGTTCGAAGGTTCGAAGTTTTCGTGTGAAATTCTGCTGACACGTCAGGTTATCACAATAGTCACGAGAGGAACCCTCGATTTCGCTCCAGTGGTAGTCTAGGTAATCAGGTACGGGACGCCCCCTTTTCTTTTTGTACTCGTAAAAGAAGCGTCCTCACGCGTCGGGGTAGATTCTGTTCATCAAATGTTTCACATCCGCCTCAGTGCGTGGACACAGCTTCTTGTCTTTCGTAATGATAGGGCAAACTATAGGAACAAAAGTCGCCCCACCATCCCTACGCAACGGTATCAGCAGCCTTTTCGTCAGAACCAGCGCGTTCAGCAAAGCTTGGACGCCCCGTGGTACCTGAAGAATCGGCATTGTTTCGTCAAGAGTGAATGAGAAGCCATCAGCACAATGATTGCCTGAGCGAGGAGCGAAATCGAGACTTCTCGTACAGTCGCACCCGCATCGCCGCTCCAAGTGAGTTCTGTTTTTACAGCAAACTCTTGTGTCCCGTTGAAAAACAAGCTGCACGGACTTTGTTTTAGCAAATTCTTCCGAGAGTCCACTCGAACACACTTGAAGTAGGACGGAAACGTCTGTATCGGTCAGGTACTTACGGACTAGACCTGACCCCAGCTCATAGTTTGTCTTGTGGGTATGCACTGTCTTATCGGGAGGCATCCTCAGTAGAAGTCTTCGAACACGAGTTTGACAGAATATGACCTGCGTTCTCTTGAGAACCAACACAGTGGACTCCACCTAACCGCAGAATTTGTTATGCTCGAAAACTGACACGATCTTAGCAAAAACAGCCAGGATTTAGTTGTAAATATGACCGGCTCACATCCTAATCATGGGGCCAGAAGCCACTCTCTAAAAAGAGTCCACAAAGAACGCCTCCCTCCGTGATTCCCGCCACAAGTCCCTTGTATCTCCCCGCAAAACTCCACTCCCGACGCGACCGACGTCGCGGGCGTCGAATAAACCGCACGTACAGCAGATCCTTCTCCAGCGCAGCCTTCAACGGTCGGTACAGCTTGACGCAGTTGTCTCTCACATGTCCGATCTCCTTGGTCGACAACCCAGCATTGATCTTCGTCGGTGTTTCAACAATAGGGCACGTCAAATTGTCGCAGTACTCACAGGACGAGTCCTTGATACCTCCCCAATGTTCCTCCAGATAGTCCACAAAGGCCGTCTGCGTGTTCAACTTGAACTTGTAGAAGTATCTCGATCCTGTTCCTGGGCTGACTTCATCCATCGCGCGAGCGACGGCCGCTTTAGAGCGTAATTTGGTCCCTCTAGAAGTCACTAAAGGGCACACGATGGGGGCGAACGTGGCGTCTCTGGTCCTGACCGCCGATAGAAATGGCTGCATGAGCTTTTGTCTTCAACAAAGCTTCTAGAAAGGTCCTGGGGCCTGCAGGAACGTGCAGGATTGGCAGCGTCCTGTCCACTGTAAAGGGGCAGCTCCTTTGCATCTGTCGTCCGAGTGGTAGTGGAAGTCCAGACGTCGCAGCCAGTCGCACTCACAGCGTCGTCCTAAGTGCGTCCTGTTCTGTACCGCGAAGGTTTCCACGGCCTGCAACGCCACTTTATCCTCGAAATCCTGCGAAAAGAGTCCAGGACAGGACTGCAGCGTACTGGAGACGTCCTGCGGATCTAAAGTCCCACACGGAGGCGGCTCCCAGGTCCAGGACGAAGCAGAAGCCGCCGACTGTAGACGCAGGTGGAGACGCGCTCAGGAGCTTCTGCTTCTTGCTCGCGGATCGGGTCGTTGGGCGGTTCTTGTCCATTGTCGCTTAGATCGGATCTTGAAGTTTGTGTGTGACACACAGCAACTTCAACATCATTGTTGGTCACTTTCCATCGTAATATTGCAACTTTTGTCATTTTTAGTTGGGTGCCACTTTAAAATTTTCAGGTAGCCACTTTTATGACTGCGGTTCCAACCAGGTAGTTGGAACCGCAGTCATAAAGTTAGTTAGTACCGTATTCCCCTTTTACAAGCGTCGCTTTTTTACAAGCGTCACTCACTTTTAGCCAATGAAACAATAGGTATAAAACCGGTATATTCGATATGATCGTTATATCTCCCTGGTCATACGGAAGACCATGGCAAGTAAATCGATCGCCGTTTGCGCTTCCGCTACAAAAATTCGTGAGCAAGGTCCTACAGGTATGGTGAACAGGTATATATCGTTGGTAGGTACTTTATTAGTATTAGTGAGCTATTAAACTAGCGTAGCAGAGATATGACCAAATACGTTGAGTTAAGTACGAGCCCTACCCCCGCCTGCAGATTGGTGACGCCTGTAACAGGGGAATACGGTAACACCTATAATACATGTAGTGGCCACGCGCAACAGCAAAAGTGGCTTCAGATTCCGCCCACTAACTTGCACACATAGTCTTTCTATACCCCTGGTAAATCAGTACAAACATTGTATTAGTTTAACGAGGGAATGAGTGATTAAATAAAGGACTGCAATACATTATTTATGGAGCAAAACTAGTGACCTGTGTGAACTTAAAAAGAGCAGCTGTGCAAGTTAGTGGGCAGAATCTGTTGTAGAAAAATGAATCTGAATCAATTTACTAGTACCGGCACATTTACTTTTAGGTAGAATACTACACCCTGATCCCTCCCCCTACCCAGCCAACTTTACCCTAAAGACCCTCTATCTCCCCCTGACGGGGAGCACCTCGTTGCGCTCGGTCGCCAACAAGCCTGGGTTTAACCCCGCGTGCTGCGCACGCGGATCTTAGACCGCAGGAAGCGTCTTCCATTATATAATAATCAAGACATGGTAAAGTTAGGGACCAAACGGCAAAATTATAGTACCGTCGAAGTTTGGCTAAGTGCTATCATCAAGTACATGTATCTAGACGACACGCAGAAAGTGGCTATTTGGAACGGCACTCTCAAAAGTGGGTAATGAAAATTTTAAGTGGGTACCCGAAAATAAATACCCTCTTCAATTGTCAGGTTTGGAGAAGGGAAAATGATGCGCCGCACTTCGTCCAGGATTTCAAGTCGAAAGCAGCAGAAACAAAGAGCGTCGGTGGCGAGTTTTCCTGTAGAAAGTCATCTTTGTGATGTTTTGGAGCTGGAAACTTACAATAATACAAGTCATTCAACCGCAACAAGGTATGTTGTTTATTACTACAGGTACGGTATTATAAATATTGTACTTCCTCTGTCCGAAAAATATAAGCAGGTCGCCTGTTTAAGTGGTGTCCGGTAATATAGGCATTAGGTACGATTACTGTCTTAATGTCATCGAGGGGATAAGTTCATGCTCGAGATCGTGGCAGAATTCCTCCGTCAAACGCAACTTGCGTCCGCTCCTGCCCTTCGTATCGCTGCCGTAGGTGATCGAATGTCGTGCCTTGATGTCCTGGACTGCTCGGCACCATAGACGCGTGATCTTGTCGACACTGCACTCGTACTTGGCTGCACACACCGGAATGGATCCTATAGGGGCTGAAGCTCGATGCTCACGCGCTGGAAGATGCCCACAACCTCAGCACGCTCCGCGGGAGTAAGGTTCTTTCGTGTACGCGTGGCGGTGGCGGTATTAGAGGTCATTTGAGGTGCTGGCGAAAGTCTAAAACTGGAAGGAGGTGGCCGCGCTGTGCAAAGTGGGATGTAGCTTTTGCTAGCCTCCGTAGATTCGCACGAGAAGACCGCGGTTCGAACCGTACAGTTTTGGTTTTGCTTATAAGCCAATCAAAACGAATTGACTATGAATATTGAGATATGGATTGAATTTTGAGTGCGGAACTGCTTGTATTTTCGAACAGAGGAAGTAGTAATTTACATGCTACTCAAAATAAGAACCGGCCTCTGATTTGTTTGCTGCCCAAGCACACAGAGTCGTCGGCTGGGCGTCGTCGCCTTCGCTACTAGTAGGTGGTATAGACACATCTCCATTACGTAGCTTGACGCACCAGCTTTCCAATTTTTCAGTGCTGCCTGGAATCTAAAATAAGAACCGGCCTCAGGCCGGTTCTTATTTTCCCACTCCGGCTCCCGGGAGATATTTCTGCATTACTATTGGCTGAAATGCGAGCGCATCCGGCTCGCTGCCCTGCATGAAGCTCCCAATAATCTCCCGCTCCCAATTTTTTTAACGTGGTCGGGAGCGGGACGGGTGTATTCATGCAGACTCCTGAGAGCTCAAAAAGTTGGATGCGCACAAGAAGCGGGGTACCAACGCATTGCTGTTTGTTTGTCATTTGCACGCAATAGATCGGTCGCTGCAGCTCAATCCTGGAGTTAAGGACGATCGAGGCTCCATCGTCCTTGTGTGGGTAAAAAACTGAAAAGATTATTAGTTTTGAAAGGTTATATTATATTTCGGGTGTCAACATAACTTTAGATTGTCGCTGTTTCGTAGCAAGTATCTAACGATTTGTATGGAATCGTAGGAAAGTTTGGTCTTTTTTTCCCTATCATTCGAAATGATGTCTGCTCGAAATACTTCAGCTTTGTATGCTGTACGGTTTGGTGCGTGTATGGCTCTGTTTCGTCGCCTTAAAATCCAACGAGTAATGGCCGCACATCATTCGTCGAAAAGAGAGCCAAGGCACCAAGACAACGAGCAGCTCCGAGCGCTTGGCCAAGCCCAAGCCCGCCAGTAATAAGGCGAAGAAGGGAGAGAAGGCTGCTGTTCCCGAGGACAAGACGGCTCAAGCGACCGCGGTCTGGGTAGAAGACCACCTCGACAGGATACGGCCCCGTGGACACTATGGCGGCGAGTATGTCTGGTTTGACCAGTACACCCAGCGCCACTACAACCATGGCAGGTGCTTACAGCATTTCAGACGTGCACTTAGGGCCTGATACCACGGCCAACACGACAGGCACTCTTCGTCAATCGCTTCCTGCAGTGCTCGCGACATCAACTCGCCCAGGTACGGCCGACTCGGCCAACATGAACTTTCAACGTTCCTGTTTAAACAGGATCGAGATCTAGAACAGCTAAAATCTGCTCTGGCACCTGACACATCGCCGTGGATGAAGCCGACGGGTGTCCCTCCCCACGTCGAGTTGTATAAGCAGCTATTGTCGATGCAAAACTCTATCGACAACTTGCCGACAGTGCTGTTGGAGGGAATTAGTACGCTAATTGAGCAAAAGGAGTGGCGGCTGGAAACATCACGAAGGACCAACTCGAGACTACAATACTGAAGCTGCTGGAGCGTGCTGGGTTGGCACAAGCACCAGCACCCACGCCTCAGCAGAACCAGCAATCCGGTGAGAGCGGCATTGTTCATTTTTACGACGGCAAATTCCACTTATTGCCAAAGTCGTTCGAGTTTCCACGAACGGGCCCATTTGAGGCGTGGAAGCTGTGGTGGTTCGGCGATAGCCACCAAGGCTACCCCCACTCAAAAAAATTCGCACCCACGACCTTCCTAGCCCAGACATGAACAAAACATTCTCTGATTGGAGAGTGCTGGTACGGAACATCACAGCCGCCGCAGGCTCAACCGGGATATCAATTCCAGCCAACGTGTCCGAGCAGCAAGCAGCTGAAGTGTTTCAAATCGGCATGGACAATTTGCAACTGGCACCCTCGAGACGTAAGCGTCGTCTCGCTGAGCTTACTGTCACTACCATCTTGCGTCTAGTCCGAGAGGCACAACAAGCTGATCAACGAGGAAGGCCAAGCACAGACACAAGTGACACTTCTTCAACATCACCACAGAAAAAGCGTCAGCGATTAGCTTAGTTTTAACCAATCAGTCTGCCTCATTCATTTGCCGTAAATATATCCTACGTTTTTGCCAGATAAGTGAATGACAGGAACGCCCCTAATCTGAGGTGACGTTATGAAGTGGTGATAGTGAAGTACACACGAAGTAGGTTGTTAACAAACGCATTTCACCCAATAGCAAAGCATGAACCAGGACACGGCTGCCAAGAAGCAGGGTCGCCCTCCACCGCAAAGAACCAAACGCCACAAGAGACAAAAACGTTTGGTCGACACTTCTACACGTTCACCTCTCGATGTTGCTGCTATAGGCCCCTTCTTCTGCATTTTGGAATTGGGAACTGCGTCGGTATGGAAGTTTCTGGCTCCTACGGACGTCTCCAGTACTTTACAAGCCTTTCCAGGTGTGACATTGACTGATTCGGTGGTGCTGAAGGCAGTTGAAGATTTCGCTGTGGAAAACAAGACGCACTTGGGTGGAGACTGTCAATGCGACTGGATGCAAAATCTCAACTTCTCTGCAAAGAAAACTTGCTGCCAGAAAAGTCCACTTTTCACTGTGAACAAGACCATGCCGATATTTCGGTCACCCGGTGGCCCTCAATCTCTTCTCGAAGCTTTGGTGCTGGCCAAGAAGCTACTTCTAGTTGTCTCTTGGGCTAACCAGTTCGCCAACCCCACGTACGTCCCTGTGGTGTGTCCGATGTCAATAAAAGGAGGTAGAGATCTACGCAGTAAGGCGGCTGTCAGTCAGGCGATGAATGCTGTGTGTCGCGGAGCAGGATCTCATTACTTCTACAAGGTTCGCAAGGCAACACGATCGGCCAAGTCAGCAGATTACCCAGACGAGCACTGGGACAGCATCAACGGGTCGTCGTGTCAGTATTGTGACGATCTTCTCGAAGAGGTGAAATACGATGGCGTGCGGTGGAAACCGATCGAAGTTGAACGCATTCGTGCCAACTGTGAAAAACTGTATCAGCCGCTGAAGACTGTCATGCTGCAGAATCTGCGCTTTGTGCGGTGTGTGCAGCGACCTCGGCGACAAGTCAGTCGGGGTTT
Source organism: Phytophthora hibernalis (assembly GCA_012656075.1). Taxonomy (NCBI): domain Eukaryota; phylum Oomycota; class Peronosporomycetes; order Peronosporales; family Peronosporaceae; genus Phytophthora; species Phytophthora hibernalis. The sequence continues at coordinate 685,947 of JAAKBF010000053.1, read as the reverse complement.
TGCCCCATACGAAGGACTGGTAGCAGGTATAACGAACGATGGAGTCCTCTGTGGTCTTTATGTCAGAGTTGGGTATTGGGCCGACTACTAAGACCTCGTACTTGTCGATTGCCTTCCTAGTGCGACTGAGGATGCCTCCGAACAAAACCCTTGGGAACGTAGCAAAAAGACTTCGCATGCCCACAACGAGAAACAACAAGCAAAAACAACTCGCGAGCGCGACAGCTGCTAAAACACAATGCTTCTCAAGGTGGCAGCCTGTTCTACAAGTACTGTAGTATTAGAGATGTGATCAGCTCTAGCCTGGAAGCGGGGTGAGGTGACTTTCGTTCCAATCGTCTGCCCACTCATCACGAAAGACAACACTGAGACTGACGTGAAGCACATTATGAATAAACATAAAATCTACCCCGGTTCGGGGACACGCTTCTTCCACCAGTTCAGAAAGATCAGGGTTCTTGATTACTTGGACTACCACTGGAGCGAAATTGAGGGTTCCTGTTGTGATAACGTTAACCTGATGCGTCCTCAGAAGAATTTCACACGCTGTTATAGTTTTCGAACGTTCGAACACCTTCGTACGAATTGCAGTGAAGTGTATCGACCGCTGACATCTGGAATATGATGAAGGATCTCAAGTTGATCCGTTGTTGTCTTCGACCTCAAAGCCTGTGGCTTTCTACATGTTCATGTGAAAAAACCACAAGCTTCGAGGTCGAAGAAAAACCGTAATATAGATAGATCAGGTCTTAAAGTTTAAGACCTGATCTATATTACGGTCCGCTTGCGGATGGATACTACATGTAACGTTATGTTGATTTTAACTTGTGTTCGAGGCGCATTTTGCTTTTCACTAAAGTGTAGACACGTCAGATATTTGCGTTTTCATCGAATAGCAGTCTCTAGCTCGGTAAAGCTCACTGAAATACATCCACAGTGAGCTCCGTCTTCTAACATTTTCTAACCGGTAGTTTTTGCAGCCTTAGTCAATCGTCAGCAAGAAAAAGCAACATTATCTTACATTAAGTTGCCTTGCTTTTCACAAAAACCTCTTCGATGCGTTTTAGCACCACATCGTGCAGATGGTCGAGCGTGGCATGGAACGAATGAAGGTTGATTCGAATCTCTGTGAATGGTAGCACGCCGTCTTCTTGGTTGTGTACAACGAGATAGTTCTGCACGTCCTGCAAATTGCGGAAGCCTACTGTGTTCTGATCACCACGATATCTCGGGTCAGGAGAGTTCGTCATAAAGTTGTGGTGGTCAGCTTCGTCCAGGGTAAGCAAGAAAGGCACAACGATACCCGAGCACCCGGCGTTGCTGTCCTTTTCAGGTGGTCCAATAGTTTTCTGGTACAAGCGAGGCTCGATGTGGAACCCCTCGATAATAAGCGACTTGCCGTCCTTCAGGCATTTGTCGATGTCGGACTTGACTCCCTTGCGCACCACTTCGCACTCCTTTTGGTATTCAGCAATGAGGTCGTCCGTGGACTGGAAAGACGTCGTTATGTATGAAGTTTTCTCCTGTCTGTAGACATCGATGCGCGTTAGATAAGCATGGGGTGCGGCAGAATTAAAGGAACAAGCCTTCACTGTACCCCGAAAAGTTGCACATTAACTCAAAGATAAGGTCGGTCTGCAGAACGCTGGAGAGGTTGAGGCGGTCGGCCAGCTATTCACCGAAAAGCAAAACCAGTTAAGTTGCAGTTCGCTCTCTCACTTCTCAAAAAGCGGCGTACCTTCGTTGCCAGGGTCGACTTCCCAATGCACGCTGTTCCAGCCAACATTATGAGCAACGGAATCCTATTACGATGAAAGCTACAGTTGAAACACGTCAGAAAAAGAAAAAATCCCAGTTCACCAACTACAATCCCCTACCTGGACATCATCCGATAGCATGAGATCTGCGGTTCCCCGTAGCCAAACACCAGCATAGTCTTGTACAAAAAGTCTTCAAATTGCTCCTATCAACAATAAACAAACGTAATCAGCATCTCTAAGAAATCTTTACAATTTAAAAAAATCACTCCCCACCTGGACGATATCCGTAAGGTTTAAATCCACCAGCGTCTACCTCCATTAAGAAAACTTGAATATGAGCATCTCTTTCTCTTTGAACAATTTGTTTACTCGCGTTTACCCTCTTCAAGTCCAAGGAAATCTGCACGGCGTCCCTCGAATTGATCTGCCCAATTTACAGCAACGTTAGTGCAGCTTAAAACATATTCCCAGCAACTTAAGCATTTAACCCGCACCTTGGCGCTCACCAGCGCGCGGCACAGCAGGTAGCGCGACAGGACGTAGACGTGGTCCTCCACCCACACGCGCACCTTTACAAAGTCGTACTTGGACTGGTTGCGCTTGGCCACCACTTCGCTCTGCGGCGTCTCCACGTCCATGATCCCGGACAGCGCCGCGTCGTGCTCGTTGAGACTCATTTTCAATTCTGGACGCGTTGTGATTTGCTGAAAAAAGAGTGGCGTTGTGATTGGAGGATAAGGTGGGGTATGTTTCCACCAATGGATGAGCCGACTCTGATGCGCTTCAACTTGAAGTTGCCAGATATCCGCGGCAATAAAGCAGCAACATCAAACCCGCAACGAAATCGTTCTGACGATGCAGCCAAGCGAAGATCTTTGTTCGTAGGATTTCGGAATTTGCTACGTTTCGCCACCGGTTTAAGAGTTTCGGTGATGCGGGGCTATCGTATGGCACGAAGACGAACAAAGCTTGAAGCTGTTTCCTAAGAGCTACAACAATAGGGCTGCATTTTGCGATGAAGTCCATCAACTGCAGGCACCTTGTTCTTATGAAGATTCGATAGATGTTGACCGTCGATAAGCAGCAACCAGTGTGCACTTGGTTTCGCTGCACAAGTCAACCTTTTCCACGCCATCCAGCTACAATGCGCCACGGTGGTATGTAGCGTTAGTTTTCTCAAAAGGAACTGGAAATGAGTCGCCGTACCTTATCAAAGAAGAGCAGACCCGCTTGTTTCTCGATGACACCAAGCGGTGCCTGAAAGTCACGAAGGTTTTTGTTTTCCGGAATGACCTTGTTGGGCAAAATGAAGCCTGCCGCGGCAAATCTTTTACCCCCGCGCTTCTCCCCCAGCACTACTTTGAAGAAGTGCGTAGGGACCGCGACTGCATCCGGTGGCGTGCCCAATACTGAGTAGGATACTTCGTACTCCCCAGTTCGCTTGTTTTTCTGACCGAGCATGAAAGCGGCGTGTCAATAAAATCATACAAGATACGTATACCTCAGAGCCTCCAGTTGCTCACCTTCGGTAAAAAGAGTGGGCCGGTAATGACGTAAATGGCGTCGTATTGACCCGCCAAGTGGCGCATGAGCCCCTCAAGACGTGCCCAGTAGCCACGGTTGAAGCCTACACCGACCTGGGGCGACATATTGGTCATGAGAAAGCTTTCATCCATAGCCTCCTGCGAGTGGCTCATGTCACCTGAATAACGAATGCAAACCGTTAAGTATCGCTTTCGTTATCGAGAGAAGCCTCCGCGTGCGCTAGCTCGACTGGTCGAACTAGTCAAAAAGTTGGCAAACAACGTACGAGCTGGTGCGAGATGCCCCTTGTCATAGCCGCTCTTGAGGTATCGGTTCGGGTGCACTCGGAAAGACTCCGGGACGTCCTTATCCACTGCAAACTTGGAATTTGCGCGATCCGTCTCTTGTTCTACACGCAGTGCTTCCTTGGTCAGATACTCCATGACCCAGGATGCATTGCGCGTGCTATCAAATCAATCACCAAGCCAACCAGCCCGTCAACAAATGCTCCTCCATAACACTGTTCAAATCACGAGTACCGATAGTCATAGGACACGACGTAGCCCGATCGTACATGGACGTTCGAGTCCGAGGGCATTCCGTAGCGCAAAGCTTCATGCTTTGGCAGCGTCTTGGGCTCCAACGGCTTGCGGTCAATTGGTATCGGGACGCGGCGACTCGGTTTTCCAGTCTTGTTCTCTTCCTCATCCACACCCAGAAGAATTAACGTACCTGCGACGCCAATGGAGATGCCGAGCGATACTCCAGCCAGAGTCCGCCTGCGTCCACCACGGTCCACCGTCAGTCCACTCGCTACCACAACACAACCAACAAATAAACCATTGCAAATTCATTGCGACAAGATATCGTAACGTACCGGAGACTCGCAGGCAGCATGTTGTACAGCGAGCGCGCCTGAGCGTTCTGACGTCGGCCCTTCATTTCTCCACGCCGCACAAATTGATACACAAGTGGATCCGCTCAGTGGACCTGAGTCAGAAGCAGAAAAGCATGCCGATTGGTTGAAAATCCATTTAAATGGTGTGTAAATGGTGTGGTGCAATTGTAAACGTCGATCGGTGGTCTACGGCCGAAGCGACACAATCAAAAACACGTCAGTCAATTGATCAGCGCAACATGTCGAGGAAGAACAACCGCACCAAGATCAAGGCCCAGTACGAGCTGGAGGTGGAGAAGGAGCGACTGCGCAAGGAGAAGCTCACGAAGAAGCGCGAGCGAAAGGCCAGCTCTCTGAAGGGAAAGGTGACGGTCAAGAAGGTCTCGAACAAGGTGGCGAGGCGGATGCGCATGCGGCAGCTGGAGAAGGAGGCGCGTGGCGAGATGGACGTGGACGAGGAGGACAAGAAGAAGAAGACGGACAAGAAGTCGGACAAGATGGAGGAATAGACTCGAGTTGTTCTTACTTGTTGTAGTTTTTGTGCTGTATGGGGGCAAAACTGGACGACTAAAGGTTGTCGAGGCAGCCTGACATGAAGCTGTCGCGTCGCTTGATGTCTTGCAGAGTTTCCTGTGTCAACAAGAAGTTAAAAGGAGTTGTAGGTGGTGAAGTGGTGTTAAAAGGGTGGACGAACCTTGACGATGGACAGGAGCATACCCTTCCACGCTTGATCGAGTGCCTGTTGAGAGGTCGCAGTGTTAGTTGAGCATGGTGAAGTTGATAAGGGGTGAGTGACCTACAGCTGACTTCTTCTCAATGTCGGAGGCCGCGTCGAAAATATCTGTGATGACGGAGGACGCCGTGCTGCGCAGGACGCATGCGGAGCGTGACGGCTTTGTGTCTTTGACTTCCTTTACTCGAGTCTTGGAAGTTAGGAAGGAGTTGGGCTCCACTTCGTGAGACCGAACACGAGGTTCGATGGGCTTGGGGAAGAGCTGCTTGCCAAGATGTCGGTCTGTTGAAGTGATGTCCTCGCCGTTGAATCGCAGCGTGTTCTGTACAGGATTTGGATAAGTCGCTGCCACTTGTGAAAGGATACACAGGCAGACGTACTGTGATTCGGGATCCGATGTAGCGCTTGAGAAGAGTCTTGGAACACACTGGATTTTGAGAAATAAATACCTGCAAGAACATCAGACCGCCGTAAATCTCCGCTCAATCCTTTTGACTTGCGCAAGAGCGTACCTCTTCCGCTTTCGAGCCCAAACTGCTAAGCCACAACAACTCGTCAAAAGATTGTAGATCGTTGTTCGCGAAGATGAGACGTCTCAGCCGCGCGAAAAGCTTGAGAGTCGCACTCGGGGCGTTGATGACAGAGGCCATGATCTTATCAATGCCCACATAACGAAACGAGATGGCGTTGACGAGAGCAGGCGCTTTGCTGATCTCGAGAACCTCAAGCCCACTTCCGTATACAACTAGCACGCGGTAATCGCCGTATACCTCCACCTCGGAAAACCCGGCGTTTTCGCTGTGCACAATCGGTTCTTCTCGGCTCGTAGGAATGATCTCGTGCTCCTCATATCCTATGTGTGACATTGATTCCTCCTTTCCAGGGGTCCCCCACGAGGTTAAGTCTTTCGTACTTGATCCAGTGTGAGCAAGGTCTGCTCTCCGCCCCCACGTTGCCGTAATGCACGCGATAGCTTGTGCCCGTGCTGCTGCTTCGGCATCGTTACTTCCATTGACTCCACATTTGGTTGGAGAATTAGCGTGCTGTAGGGCCTCTTTCCGGTCTGCATCACTAAGCGGCTTGAGGTCTAGATGCTTTAGTGAAGGAAATCTCCGGGTCATGCAGCCGCGATACTCCAATTGGTTAGACCCACAAACACCATTTGAATCGAGGCGTAACTCGTTGATAGTCGACACCTACATGTAGAAGCACAGACAATCAAACATGACGGTCACGCAACGAGTAAAATGCAATGCAACCAAACCGGTGTACCTGAAAAAGCGGCTCTATCGAGTCGAACGTCTCTAACTTATTGTTAGAAAGGAAAAGCCGCAAAAGCGATGGTAGCTTACCGATCGCTCCGACACGCGTTATCCGATTTCGCCGAAGGTTGAGCTCGGTAAGCAACATCAGCCTGTCGATGTTCTCGACTGTGGATATCATGTTGCCACCGAGATTTAATACCCGTAGTTCCTTGAGCTCATTCAGATTTTGCATCTGCTCAATTTCATTGCTTCCATTGAAAAGTTCCGATTGCAGTAAGTGTTGAGCGCATTAAACGCCACAAAGCTATTTCAAAAACGCACCTGTGCAAGTCAAGCACGTCCAGTTTCTTCAAGCACTCCAGATTTTCGATCGTACGAAGTCGATTTTTCCCCATCATGAGTACACGCAAGTTCGGCACCAAGTGCAAGTTCTCAAGTTTCTGCCAGCCAACACAACGTGCATTAATTGAACGTTAGAGCCCACAAATGACACCCACATGATGGCATTGGATCGGATGCTACCTCTATACGGTTGTTGTAGAGATCAAGAAAAATAAGATTGGGTAACCCCAACAAATTCTCAATCCTCCGGATGACATTGTTTTGCAGATTGAGTAGCCGCAGAATTTGCTCGCCTTCTAGCAGAGGAATTACTGGGAGGTTACGGCGATCGAGATTTAACCGCTCTGGGTTTGATGCTTTTGTCTAAGACAATAATCTTTAGATCGTGGGCGAGCGAATTGGATTTGTTACGATACGCACCTTTTGGTTTCGATAGACGATCGGCACCCCAGGTATCTCCGCCGTCACTGCAAAGTGCACCTATCCTTGGTCAGGTCAGAGGTCGTACAATACTTTGGTTCTCTAGGTGGATTATTTTTACCTCTTGATTTGGAGCGCTTGTATGGCCTACATGTTTTGTGTCATTGGCAACTGTTGCATCTGTCTGCGCTTTCCTTGAACGGTCCATTCGGTTATCAACCAGTCCTGTCTGGAGCGTGTGAGGAAGCTCTCCATGCCGATGAGCACGCCAAATATGCGTCTACCATTTCAAACCGAAGGTCCAATCATTAAACTTTCAATGTGTCGTGAACTATGATGAGGTGTTAACACGAACCGAGTTTGATGGATCTAGGGAGCTAGATAAAGCCTCGGGTGGCCTCCTATAGCATCGTGGGATAGTTAGTAAATGGTCGTTACATCAACTTTGTAGTGTTGTGACTTGTTCTTGTTCTCACCTGACGTAGCCTCTAACATTGTCCTGGCACGCTGAATACCGGGAATCTACGATCTAATCACCGCAAAAGCGCGTTTAGTTGGTATTAGTGCATGCAACTCGTGCCCAGTAGCAATAAAAGTAGATACCTACTTCATTAGCTGTAGCTGGTCGTCCTGGTGTATCATTAACAGAAACCTCTCGGTCAACTTTTAGCAGCTCTGTTGATTCGCCATGCTGTGCTCACACAAACCGTAATAATTCAAATTAGGATCGCATCATTACAGTGTTTTTCTCCCATTGCACTCACCGAGTCGACCGTGGCCCGTCGTTGTTGATAAAGATGTTGATGTGGGGGCAATAAATGCCGCCTTCGATTCCCTGGGGTAACTAAACCTATAGGGATTGAGCGTTGTGACGTTGCCGACACTGCACGATTGGCTCCTGGCGAGTTGAAGACCGTGCCGTTAACAGTTGCTAGCGAGCCGACAGCCCTAATGGCTCTTCCGGTCCGCTTTGTTTCGTCCACCGGAGGTTCTGAGGATTCTGAGAGCTCGCGTGAGCATTTATTTTGCGCTCATTAATCACTGGTGTCCTCAGGGCTGGATTGTGCACTACAGCTGCTCCAATACGGAAACAAGTAGCTCTGTCAGATTGTCTTCAAATAGCCATTCCCAGCCGTAGCAAACGCACAGGCGGGGTCGTTGAGCTCCGGGAAATGACTAGTTTCCGCTGTCTGCCTCTTCTCAAAACTGCGGCCTGGGGCTCCTAGGTCGCCAACAGCGGCCTTGGACTACAAATAGTGAATGAGTTAGCACTAGCGAAGAGTTTGTAGGAACAGGAGTTCACTTACGAAAGTCGACAGGTTCTCCTTGCGGGCCGCAGCGATCTTACTGAACAATCCAAGCGCCACGTTGCCCTCGCTACGCCTCGGGGCGGCAGGACCACCTGCCCTGACCGTGGTAGTCATCATAGCCGGTGTGGACCCATTCATATAAGCCGTCTCCATTGCTCTCCTTTGTCACCTAAAGCTGTGTCCTCGGCTTTGGGCTGCGCGCGAAGAGGCACAACGAAACAGTCAAGACGACGGAATATGGTACTACTAGCACGGCCACCAAATAAACACCTCCGCGTGGCACTCAAGCACCGAAACAACCTTGGCATTCCTGGCTCAGTGCTGACATCAGCACGCAACACACACGATGTCAGGGTAGGTAAGGCGGGCACTATGCGTTAAAGGTATTTGTGTGTTGGCTTGGTTATTGCTAGCCAGAGGAGACTAGAAAGACCAGAGGCTGCAGCACAACAGCGCCCTCTTTTCTTTTGGTCCGGCCCCTCTCGTCACCTCCTTCACCCCTGCTTAAGTCTCCGGTTCATAGTCCGGGTTCTTTCGGAGGATAACAACGCCTTCTAGCACGTTCGTCAGCGGGAGGTACTCTTCAGTCGCCAGCTCCGCGCGGTCCTTCACATTCAGCAGCACAGGAGTCGTGTGCGTCTGGAAACCCGTGATAGACTTCGGGCGACCGGCTTGGCCCACAATTTCAACCTGCAAATTGGCAATACGAAGAGGAGCAACGTAAGTACAATTGCGCGCTACTCAGCAAATAAAGTAAACAAGTAGACGTACCGCCTGGCCAACTCGGACCGACACAGGAAGTGGGTTAAGCTCCTCGTCCAGCGTGATCAGCATACGGGGTTGCATTGCGGTTGCGATGCAGTACAGAATGTAGTGTGAAGTATCCAGGATAGTGTGCTCCATATCTAGCGAAGCGTGCAGGATCGTCAGCAGACCACTCACAGCCACACGAGACATAATCAACCGGTCAGAGTGGAACGGGTGCAAGGTCATCAGGCCCTTGCCCATGTGCAGCAAGCCCTGAGCGATACGAACAACGAAGAGGTGGTTTGCCTCGCGACTGTAGAATTCTGATAACTGACGAAGCAAACCAGCCACGCGAGAGTTGTTCGTGCCGGCCGCAACCAGACCAAGTGCGAGAATAGCGTTCTGAGCGACGCCCGAGTCCACGTCGTGCGTAAGGCGTGACAGTGTGTCAATCAGTGCGTACTCCGGATTCGAAACACTCAGCAGAGCAAATGCCAGAGGAACAGCGCGCCGCACCGCCACTTCACCGTACTGCAGTAAGTGGTCAAATGACCGCATCGCCATTTCACTGCCAATGTTTTCGCCCATCGTGATCAAAGCAATACCGAGTACAGCAACACTTTGGTGCTGCGCCTCAATTGGGTCCTCAATGTGTTCTGCGCAAGTACGCAGCAACTGCTGCACCTTCAGCACGTTACCCGAGCCAGCATACGCGCACGTCTCCAACGTAATTGCCAGGTACTTCGAAATCTTGTGCTCAATAGTTTTCGCGGCTTCCAGCATAGCTTCAACGCGCTCTTGGCGGCTGTAAAGCAACATACAAAATACAGGGATTAGAATCCACGTAGTCAATCTGCTTTCCTCTCATGACGTACCCAAGATACAGTAAACCCAGTCCAAGCGCAAGGAAGCGTGCGCAGGACGAATCCAGCTCCGCGTCCGAGCTCTCCATCAGCCGCTGCATGAGCACACTTCCAGCCTCTTCGTCACAAGTGCCAACTTCAACCATGCCAAGCGCCAGCGCAGCGTAAGACACTTCCTGGATGTCAGCATTTTCATCGGCGTGCGAAACCACAGGAATAAGCAACTCTGACACGTCTTCGCGAGCCGACCCAGCGTAAGCAATTCCCAAACCCAGACACGAAGCGCAGCGGATCGAGCAGTTGCCCGAGTCGATGTGCTCCGACAGCAGCGCAAGAGCAGGATCGCAGTCGTTGCGGATACCAGCGCTGACCACGCCAACGCCCAGGATCGCGCCAGCCTTGACGTACTCATCGCCAGAGTAAAGGTACTTATCAATCTGCGTGATGCCTTCTTCGACATTCCACAGCATGATCATACCCAGCGACGCAGCCGCGCTCATCATGCCGTGCTTCTTGTTTTTGTACAACCACGTATTGCCCTCCGGCGTCATGAGCTTGTCTGTTCCGTATCCGGCATTTACCATCGCGTTAACGAAGGTCGAGGCCAAGTTGGCGCGCGCAGAGTCAGCCGGCTGCGAGCCCGAGTCGCGGCCGCGGCCCACGCTGGCCGTCTCCGACAAGTGCGACTTGTAAATGTCCTCGGGGGTCTTGGCCTCCACGACGTCCAGGTCGCGGGCCAGCGACAGGAACTTGTCATTCAAATCCGAGTTGCCAATAATCTCGTTCACCGACTGCTCGCTCGTCCTCGTAGAAGCAGCGCTGGCGACCCAAGATGTAGCCCATCTGGTTGCGCACCACGTCGTCTTTGCACTTGTGAAACACCTCGGCAATAAAGTCGTCGTTGTTGACGCGTAGCGCCACGCGCAGAGCGTCCGGGAACTGCTCGAGTCGGAGGAACAACGAGTAGGCCGTGTTGAGCAGGTTCACGAGATCATCGGCGTCCGACATGAAGTCGGCACATGCCAACAGGTATAGACACACGCGCTGGTAGTTCTTCTCGTCGATGTCGGGGCTCTGCAGCAGCCGCGAGAGCTGTTGCACCTCGATGAGGATGTCGATGGCCTCGGGCTCGGCGTTGTGCTGCATGTGGAACGGCACGATGGCGTCCACGATCTCCAGCAGGTCGCGCACGTCCGGCTCCAGCGCGTTCTCGGCCGTAACACGGGCGTTGTACTCCTCTCCGACTTCTCCAGCCAATGAGCGTACGAATTCGTGGCCCCACGCGCCCAGGTCCGTGCTGTTACCACGCAGCTTGAACAGGAGACTCTCCCTCGATCCCTCCTTGGCCATGGTCATGGCCAGCACGGCCAGCACGTCGGCCATGAGCTTGTAGGCCTCTCCGGGTTGGAACCCTCGAGCGCCGTCTTAAGTGCGTCGTAGGACGGTCGCAGGAACTTGAGCGGCTTGGGGACGGACGTCATTGACGACGTGGCCGAGCGGATCTCGCGACGCAGCAGCTCCAGCGCCAGCTGTTTGACGCCCTCCGCCTCCTGCGGGTCGACCACGCGGCCCACGGCCGTATCCAGCTCCTCCTTGAGCTTGCGGTCCTCCTCCGACTAGGAATAAAGCACAAATGTTAGTGCGGAATGGTTTTTGTGAATGTTGCAGGACACGTACGAGCTCCTCTTCGGTGGGTGCGTCGTCCGTGGGCTTGGCGGGCTTGGAGGTGTCGGAAGCCTTGTCATCCTTGGCCGGGGGTCCTTGGCCGGCACGGGGATCTGCGCCGTCTCCTTCATCGCTGCTGACTGGGGCGTGCTTCGCGTTGTGGTTCTCCCCTTGGATCTTTCCTGGCGTAGCTTGTGTACGGATGGTGTGACTATTGTGTGAGTTGTGTGAACTGATTGGGTTTTAGACTGTGGGTGGGACTTTTGTGAAAAAGGTTGGGTTATTGAGATGGAATTTTTGCAGAAAGTGGGCTACAGCAACAGTTCGTTTTTTTTCACGAACGCCGCCCACCAGAATTCCCGTTGCTCAGCAACTTGCTGCTACATGCACATGTACATGTACATGTATTGCTACGCTCTGGAAACTTCAGTAGCTCTCATAAAAGCTGCGCTTGCTGCAACACACTTGCTCAGAAGTCAGAACTGGGGTCCCTCTCCCCAGTGGGGAGGCTTTGCTCAGAAGTCAGTATTAATAACGTTTTCTCATTTTCCCGATCGGCAGCCTTTGCTGTGGAAACTTCAGCGATCTATAGGGACGCAGGAAGCTGATCTTCGTCAACTGCATTTTCATTCTCGCCGGTGCTGCGATTCAAACGCCCGTATCGAACGTCTGGGCTTTGGTCGCGGGCATTGCATCCGGTACGACCACCGGTACACTCGGCGCATACACGAACGAGTTGTCTCCGCCGCACCTACGCAACATCCTCGGCATGTCCGTGACCATCGGCATCCTGTCCCCTGCAATTTGCTTCTTCGCAAACACGAGTGACGGCTGGCGTTACCTGGCAGGATTTCCAGCGATCCTGGCCGTGCTTTTCCTGCTGCTGGCTCCGTCCACGTGTGTACAGAGTCCCGCGTGGTAGCTCATGAAAGACCGACGCGAAGAAGCCAAGCAAGTGATTAGCAGCTTTAGCGCGTTGAGAGAGTACTTGAACGAAGAGAAGGAAAGGACGAACGCTTGTGCAGTTGCGAGTGAAACTCAAAGTGATATTAGCTTAGCCACGTGCCGTGTACGAGGAGGAAAGCACGAAGCCCAAAACCCCTTTCACTAGCAACCCAAGATAGTTTGGCCGCCATCCATAAAGGATGGCGAGCCCAATCAAACAAGGTTGGCGAGTGGATTTCCTGTCGTACTGGGACTTGACCGAACATGAGTGACCACGAGAGAGTCTAAGCGACTACGTCGAGTCCCGTACTCTCATAGTGATCACTCGTCTCTATGGCGAGGAGAACGTCTACCTCGCGATTTCGTGGCTCGAGTCGTCCAACAAACCCGATCCGGAGCAGGCCCTCATCAATGACACGACGCAACCAGGGCTGTGGAAAAATGATTGTGATTGTAATATTGCCGAGATTGTCAATCACAATAATTGATTGTGGAGAGATGTCAATCGACAATCACAATCAGAATATTGTGCTTTCAGGCTCTAAGAGCATTGGGACTCACAGGATGGTAATGGCTGTGTGTTAATCATTTCGTGGTCGTGCCGGCTTGACGCCGATGCGGACAGCTCCGAAACCGCATGCAATTTAATATTATTATACTTCGATGTATACCGGTATATTATAACTACGCCTTACTAAAATGTAGTATAAAACAATAGATTGCAATGATTGCAATCACTAGCACTAAGATTGTTCAGATTGCAATTATTGATTGTTCCAGCATGAAGGTCTACAATCAATATACAATCTATATTTCCACTGCCCTGCGACGCAACCGGAGTCGCTGTTCTCACTCTTGCTGCCGCTATCTTGTTGTCCACAACACAGCAGCTTTCGGGCACCAACGCCTTCTTCAAAAGACGGTCTTTTACTACTCCAACTCCATCTTCGAGGACGCAGGTATCTCGGACCCGCGGGTGGGCACACTGATCATCGACTTTGTCAACATTTGGCCCGCTTCGGCAACCGGAACCTCATTCTATGGGGCATCGCCAGCATGTTCGTCGTGGCCGTTCTCATGACGGTGGCTTTTCTCGTTGACGTGTGGCACTTTCCGTCGTTTTCATGGCGCTGTACGTAGTCGCCTTTGGTGCAACGCTGGGATCACTCGTGTGGGTCATCACGGCCGACCTGTTCCTGGACTCAGTGCGTGCGACCGCCACCTCCATCGGCATCGGAGTCAACTGGCTGTGCAACCTCATCGTCGGTGTGGCCTACCCGTACATCGCCGACGCTTTCGACGACTACAGCTACGTTCCATTCGTGGTGATGTCGGCGATCTTCTACGTGCTGGCACTGATTCTGGTCCCAGAGACGTACGGCAAGTCGGCCGAGGAGGTGCATCGCGAGTTCGAGGAGTGCCGTCGCCAATAGCTGTCACGGAATGCCATTTACGAGAAGTAACGCTCTACCTTGACGAGTTCCAGGTCTTCACTCCGTTGTCAAGGCGCGCTGATACGACAGCATACGCACTGCGTGTAGTGTCTTGCTTGGCATTGTTGATAGTGGCTGCCGAATTAAGTGGCAGAGTTTTGTAGCTGCTATCTGGATATGCTTAGCTGACCGATTGATAATTTGCTATGCACTTGGATCTTGTCATTGCATTGTTAGGATCTGGTCGCTATGTGCTGGTAGTCGAAAAGCTTAGTTGTAACTCCTGCTCTCGAAGCGACGTTCCACCATTTGTGCCCGAAACTTGTTGTTCCGCAGAAGCTGTTCACCATGACCACGCCGCTCTCAATTGAGGTCTACAAGCGCAAACAAAATGTGTTGGCGGCCAAGGCGCACAACCGGCGAGCTAGTGCTGCATCCACTCAACCTACTTCAAGGTCGAAAGAAGCCTACACGGCTGATCAACGTCGATATCTGAATGCCTGCGTCGAAAAGCACGCGGATCCTGACGCAAGGCTGCTAGTAGCGTTGCAAGAGGCGCGATTCGTGCTCAAACTTGACCGATTTGGCGAAGAAGAGGTGAGCTTTGAGAGGATGATCGCTACCGTAAATGCCGATTTCGAAGATGGTTCTCATTGTTTTGACGGATCTGTCTTGAGATAGGTCGCATTCCACGCAGGATTTCTTCAGAAACTGAAGACCTGCAAGTACATCAGTCTTTCGCTGGGATCTGTGACGATGAGTCGAGGTTCGATGTCTATGACTATGCTGCTAACATACCTTGCAAAGCTCTACTAACATGCAGCGGGCTGTATTGTAGACTTGCGTACCAAGTTTGAACGCCTGGGACTAAAGAGAGCGTACGCATTTGAAAAGGAAGGATCAACGATCATTGCAAGGTGAGCTTCTCGTTGAGAGATTAGATACATATTTTGCTCAACTATACGTTTTTCTCGACGTCATAGATCGGCTTGCATATCAGCTTTCAAGACACCCACCTTGGAACGTTTTCACCTCATTGGGGTCAAGATACAACCCGAAATCGTACCGCTGCTCTCAAAGGTGCGTCCCAGTAGTACTCGTAAATGTTTGAGGGTAGTTGATTGATCACACAATTTGCTCGGATAGGCTCTGTTTCACTGTCATCAGCTGGAAGACGTCAGTCTTAGTGGCACCAGCGTGGGCGATGATGGGCTCGAAGGTAGTGTGAAAATTGTGAATTGTCCCCGCGAAGTGGTTTATCTCACGGTTCTTTAATACTACAGCTATCGCTATGGCCCTCGGAAGTGTCCTAAATTGCACTTGATATCCTTGGCGGGATGCAGCCTTACCGACAAGGCAAAAGAACATTTTGCAAAAATCATTACGGTGGGAAGCTGTCCTTTGCCATGCAGAAATCTGAATTAGTGAATTTATTTGGTAAACGTCATGGTATATGTAGCTCCACGGTGTGATCAAGGACGAAGCTGTATGGAGCTCCAGCTTGCGTGGAGAAGTTGCGACAAATTCATCGATGCCTCAGCTTATGCTCAACCTGTCCCGCAATGATCTTAGCGATGAGACCACCGAAGCGATCTGTGACGCGCTTTACAATGACAAGTGGCTTCTAGGTATGCCTCGCTCGTGTAATGGTCCAAAAACTCGGAATTGTCTAATTGTTTTGATCATCCTTGGCATTCAGGTCTCAACCTCGGTGGAAATAACATTTCACAGCAAGGGACCGAGGTTTTCATCGATACCCTCACCAAAAGCAACCGCACGTTAGCTGTTCTAGCTCTCGCGAATATGAAATCGCCAGGTACAAACACCTGAGATCCACTTTGTGTTACCAAAACGAGAGGCTAACGAGTTATTTACCCCTCCGTGATTTGTAGTGGGAGCAAGTACGTTGGACACGCTGGACTCGTTGTTAAGCCCCGAAATCGCTTCCTTCAACAAGTAGCGACGGAGTCGCGAGAGAAGCGAATGGCATTGGGTGGTCTACTACTGGAGTGGGGCGTTGACAAAGACACAGTGGTCGAGATCTGTTACCTGGAGTCTCTCGGGAAAGATGCAACAGTGAAGAGTACCGGTTCCTCAACTGCTTTAGTTTCACCAAGGAAGCGAAGCGGTCTCATTCACCCTCGAGTTGCAAGTAACAACAACACCAACCAAGGGTCCCGCAGAAATAATAACAACAATCACGAAGATGGCGATACCGATGGTGAAGAAGATGCAGCAGAGGCTCCTGGTGCAGATAGTCACGTCAAAACGGTGCGTTTTTAAGTTATTTAATACGCAAGAGACAACTAACCATTGACACATTTGCCAGATTGAATATCTCATCGAGAGACTGAGCGCGCTGGAGGCAGAGAGAAGAAAGACGCAAGCATACGTGAACAAAATTGAGGTAAGCTACAGCTCGTGCTGGCATCAAATGGGGGTCAAGTTTGGTTACATATACAATTTCCCACGCCTAGGCTGAGAATCAACAGCTTCGAACAGAATTGGAGACCCGAGCAGTACCTATTCCAGCACCAGGCATCTCTACAATCGAAGCGCAAATCATCGCACAGTTAGAAACGTCGATCAGTTCTCTGGCGAAGCAAGTTGAATTCATGGAGTATGAGAAACAGCAGCAACCGACAGCTGAGCACAAGGCGAGTTCTATGTCTGCCGACCTGGAATCATAAGATCTTAGGCATTGTTAGCTCCACACAAACAAAATGGCATTGCATTTTCCCGGACCAGCAAGAACTTCAAACTAACCTCATCGTTTTTAGTACGACCTGCGAAGGCTAGATCAGCTTTTGGCCATTACTGAAGCCAGCCATGGGGTCATTTACGTCTACATCGATGCTGTACTAGCTACAGGGCACGCCGCCATGATCGTGGCTGCAATTGGCGTTATGGTCTTGTTCATCGCAGCGTTTGCAGTGAGTGGCCCTACCGTCAAAGCCTGGCTGTTTGTTAGTGCTACTTTTCGCCGCGGCACAAACCCGTTTAAACTGCTTGGATCGATCCGGATTTATCCGCGGCGAAAAGCCAGTGGCCTGCACAAAAGCCACATCATGAAGGTTAGCGCGTTGCAAGACACGTCACACGGATGACAGCATCAAAACGAACAATGTTGGCTAAAAACGTTAACGTTGTGCTACTAGACTGAAGCAAATCGGGTTTAATCCTAAGAACTTAAGTAGTCGAAGCTGTTGTCGGCGTTGCGTGAGCGTATGGTGCCTTATTCTTCGTTATCGCTGCTGTCGTCCTCACTTGACGAATGCATGGCGTCTTCATCGCCGCTTTCCTCCTATCAGTTAACGCTACCGGTATTTATATTTTTAAATTCGGTAGCCGTTCCCTTTAAGGGACGATTTGAACTGGGTCAGGATCAGATTATAAGTGTGACATATTGTGAATCCCAGCTATATTTAGATATCTGGCGTGATTGGCCAAGTCGCCAGGAAATCGACCGGCCAATTTCATTGGACAAAAATAAATACACGGCTTCCGTCACACAACTCAAGGTCGGTGGGTGAGCAGGACCTGTGGACGAACTTGAAAATGAAGACACGGAAGATTATGGGATGTGATTCATCGGCTTCCAACACCATTCGAGACCAAGGAGGGTGAGGTCGCCACTCACGTGTGTTTGCTGTGCACACAGCAGAACACTTGCAACCAGTACGCGGCTCCGGACGAGTGGGAACGTGGCCTACATCGCATTACCCACTCGACGAACGCCAGGGACCACATGTATGCACTCCATCATGACCATCCGATCGGACAGGCTGAAGCAACGAAAAGGATGAAGAAAGCATCACACCAAGTTGATGAGGCAATGGACGTGGCAGTTGTGCACGAGAACAAAAGGGCTGCATCCTCGTCTACGAGCGCACACGTGACCAAGAAGCGCAGTACACTTCCAAAGTTGTGGACGCCTACTCAAAAGAGCAGGGCGTGTACATCGCGTACTGGTTGATCAATGCGGGGTTGCCCTACAACACAGTGGCAACTGAGGACTTCAAGGTGCTGATTCAGCATCTAACAGGTGCAACCAGCGTCACTATCCTGTCACAACAGGAAAGAAATCCAGCGCATGGAGGGTGACAGCGATGGAGCCGAGGGAGTTCAAGTGGTCGACATTTAGGTGGTCGTTAGTGTCGACCGTAGAAATACTGGCGAATTACTGGGCAATTAATGGATTACTGTTACTGCAGTAGGTCAGGTCGCGATTTTGAAACTACTGTTACTGCAGTAATTCAAAAAATGTGACTGGGAGTTACTGCGTAGTATGGCCCCTCAATCCCTGGCTGTACGTCCAGGAAAACTGTTTGACTTGCTTTACCGGATTAGACCGCATTATAACCGGATCTACTGTCGGATTTATCCGTAAACCCGTGCGGCTATGTAATATATATAAGTTAGAGGGCTATCCATATTTATTTGAAACCACAAAGGCCACATTGAGTAAATCTATAATTTTATTGTGTAATTTTCTGAACATCACTTCAACAGCATTTACACCTCATTCAGCATTCAGCACGCGCGCGCATCAAGCTCTATCTCTTCCAGCACGAGAAGAGAGGAGGAAGCCTTCCCATCGCAAGGGGTACACGTCGAGCGCTCTTCCATCGCCAGAACTGCAGAGCAAGCCTGCTCTGGACCACATTGCAAATGTGTGAGATTATACGTACTGTAAGAGGGCGGCGTGATGTTAACGTTAACACGGTGCAGCTACGATGTCAGGAGGAGGACGACCAAAGTTTGGCGTGCAGAAGAATTTTGAGAAGGTTGCCAGAACGAAGAATGTGACGTGCAAAGGTGCTAGATATGAATTGATCGCCAACACAAAGGTGGAGAAGCGCAATGTCCGCTGTGGTGTACGACCCATTAGACCCCAAAACCAGTTATCGATCATTTAAAACCACACAAGCAATTATCTTGTGTTTATTACGATCAATTGCATTTATGATGAACGCTGAATTATAACTTATTTAACAGTCAGAGATCTGCTCTTTGCAACGCAGATCGGCATTATGATTTGTAACGCAGTCTTCACTTCACGTTCTGTGTATTTGTTACAAACTTGGTGGAATATGGTAGTCTCTCGGCCATCAATGTGTCGGGCGCTCTGCGCCAGTCACTTTATCAAGAACATCTCAAATGCACTCACTTCAAAACCTACTGCGATGGCAAGAAGCACCCCCAAGTACCCCTCGACCGCCAGGCGAGATTCTTCGCCGTCTCGCCGAAGACGCAGCACTCGTCCACGATGACGTGACCCAGCACGCTGACTCGGACATCGACAGTGATAGAGCTGACGAGACTCAGACTCAACACTCTTAGACCCCTACTTTGAGAGCGGTGGGTCTGAAGCGGTAGTGACCTTGACCAACTTCACGATGACCGAGTTCCACTTGCTCTGGAGCCACATGGAGCCTGAGTTGACAAGTCAGTGGACAGCTGGTCGCGGCCGGAAGTCGATAACCACGCCGAAAGACGCGTTCATGATGCTGTTGTGCGTGTTGAAGCACTATGAGACGTGGCAAAAACACGCCATCGACTTCGGCTTCAAGGCTCCTACGTTCGAGAAGATGATGCATCGTGTTTGGACGTCGTGACGCCAGTCAAGACCGCGCATTCATTCGTCCGATATCGATGGCTGCTCAACCCGCACATTCAACTACTACCCGTACGCGCTCTCGTCAGATGTCAGCCTTCTTACCGCCCAACAGGTCGTTTTAGTGAATCAAAGCACTATTTCTCCAACAAGCACAAGCTTTATGGTTACAAAGTGGAAGCTTCTGTGGCTTTTACGGGTAGAGTGGTATTTTTGACAAATCACACGCCCGGATATGTGTCCGACATCACGATTTTGGCCAATCACATTGACGAAAACAAGTCGATGTTAAAGAAAAGCAACCAAGAACTCCTTGTTGAGGACAACGGTAACGGCTCCGGTCAATACCAAGAGTATTGGGGCCTCTTGGCTGACATGGGCTACCAAGGAGCGGCGTCAATGTTGCGCTGCATTATCCGAAAAGAAGCCAAAGAACGGGGAGCTCACCACTGACGAACTGGTCCGCAATGGGAACGTGTCCTCTGACCGCGTTCTCGTCAAGAACTTCTTCGGTCGTGCGTGCATGCTGTGGAAGATAATGCATAGCACGTTAAGTAGAGTGACTCGTTCACTCGAGCGTGCTTTGCACTGACAAACTTCCACGCTGAAGTGAACCCACTTAGAGCTGACGACAGCTGGTTTTACAAATCAGTGATGGGTCGCTACGCGGCGATCGCCGATCGTGAGCGCACACGACGAGCGTCGACGAAGCGACGTTATCGTCGTAGGCGTGAAGCCCGCACCGCAGCGGATATGAACATCCGTACGCGTCTGTCTTTCAGCTCTCCTTCGCAGTAGGTTTGGGACCACACTCAATCATATAGAAACTAACTCTAACTGATTATTTGGGCAGTCATATAGTTACTACACGTATGATTGGCAAAACATTCAGTTAAATCAGTTACCATTTGTAAATAACTGTCCAGTCGGACACTGCTCTATCGCTGCTAGTCCTAGTCGAGAGTGGCGTCTATTTTTGTATCGGCCAGTCTATTCGTGTGAGAGGGCTTAACTGGTTATGATATCTATTAGCGTTGGTTAGCTTTTTAGGGGATCGGCTACTGGATTGAACTGGATCAGGGATCAGACAATACTATGTTAAATAACCAATAGAATCTGATCAGACACCCTGACCCCGAAAATACTAAATCGATGCACTGATTACACAAATTGTAAACACGCTTTACTACATGTACAATGTCTACGGTAATTAGTCTTAGTGGATTTGAGTGTTAGGTTAACGCTTTTGCAGTCTGTTTGGTGAAAACCTCGTATAACCATCGAATTTGGGCTAATGAGATTCGTCTATTTCAGGTGTCTGTCGTTTTGATTGGATAAATATTGACTGCAGTGCAACCTGTCAAAGTTCAAATTTTGCACTTTCTGTGCAACATTGGAGGTGAGACTAAGTACCGTACATAGTGTAGCGGTATTTAAAGACAACGCATTCCGTGCCATCTGGAAAATAAATAAATTAAGGCGCGTACTACATGTTGTGGTACAAAACGGGTCTACTGAAACTTAATATTTGTGGAGGTTATGTATGATTCTGAGTTTTTCTACATCGTATAAACTTTGAGGTCGCCTGGGGTCTTGCTCAAATCATGAAAGTCGACTGGGAAACTACACCCGAGCCTCACCCTTGAAAACCATGAGAACGCCTAAGCCGAGCTAGGTGTGACCCTGCTTGGTCCTGGGTTTAAGTCCGCGTGCTGCGCACACGGGTCTTTAAACCGCAGGCGTTGTTTCGGCCTGCCAAGCAAGTTGTTTTCACCCCTGATCCTGGGGATTATGAAACTACCAACAGCCTATTATGATCTCCACCTTTGAGATCGCAATTAAATTCTGAGTACCTTTCACTGACTTCAGAGTAAAGCTGTTTCGTTTTGTACTTCTGAGTAAAAATTGTAATCTTGAGTAATCTTGAACGTGCACGGCGCTATTTATACGACCATGTGACTTCTGAATATCCGTGGTACCGTATTCCCCCTGTTACAAGCGTCGCTTAGATACAAGCGTCACTCACTTTTAGTCAATGAAACAATAGGTATAATACCGGTATATACGATATGATCGTCGTATCTCCCTGGTCATACGGCAGACCAAGGGAAGCAAATCGATCGCCGTTTGCGCTTCCGCTACCAAAATTCATGAGCAAGGTCCTGCAGGTATGGAGAACAGGTACATGTCGTTAGTAGGTACTTTATTAGTATTAGCGAGCGATTAAACTAGTGTAACAGAGATATGACCAAATACGTTGAGTTAAGTACAGCCCAACCCTCGCCTGCAGACTGTAACAGGGGGAATACGGTATCCCTATTTCGGGTCAGGAGTCCTGACTCAGGATATGTTTTGGGACAGGCCATGTCCCGAAACATGGCCTGTTTCGGGTCCAGGCTCCTCTTACAAATGAGGATACCGTAAATCACAGCGATCACGCAAGGCCGTAAAAGTAGAAACCAAATCGTTAAATGTTGTTTGAGGCTGTAAAAACTTATTGACCATCTCACATACAAAAGCTTCGTCGTATTGGAAAGAAAAATAAAAGACACACGGATAGAGTTTTTACGAAAATGTTGCATGATCACCGCGATTTACGGTAAAGAGCCTTGTGCTGTGGACATTTAGACAAATACCCATTTAGAGTGTCCGCAGCGGCGCTGCCATTGCTATCCTACGTATGGTAAACAAACCACCTGTTTTGTTTATATTTGGCACCGATGGAAGGTGATTCCTCCAGCGGCGTTGCAATTTTACGCAAGGAGAACGGCACGAACTTACAAAGTGTCCAGTGAACATTTGGCTCGTACTGCCCGATGGCAAGCGTGATCCTCAGTTGGTGTATCTCTCAGAGGGTGACGACCGAGATGTTGAGGAGATAGTCCACTACCACTCACTTCAATGAATGTATGTTGTGTTTGAGGAGCTACGCTGCGTGGTTCACAAATCAGTTGAGGCGCCGAGAAAACTCCTCTTACTCAAAACGTCCCCAACAACAAGTGGATTCAACGTTGGGTAAAAAGCTACTCCTCAATATCAGTTGGTCCTGCCCAACTATCAGACGTTAAACGAGCTATTGTGCCAACCCTAGACGCTGTCAAGAAGTACTAACCCAACAAATGGATTACTGATTGCAAGCATTTTGATAAGTTCGATAAGCCCGGATAATTATATAATTGCGAAGAACTCGTGATATGCCCTAAAGGATTGAGGGCGAGCGTTCATCACTCTAGCAATTGCAAGAACACCAGTATAATAACGATCGCGAGAACGTCGGTAAAAATGCAAGTATTTTCCAAACGAGGAAGATCAACGGCTGCCGATAGCTTGACCTGAGCGCTGACGTTCTCAATCTTGTAAATCTGCTTGTCAAGCTTTACTGTTGCGCCACTGTCCCAGTAGCGAAAGTCAGGCAAGTGGATTACAAGTGGAATGACAACAGACGTACTGAACCGATGGCGACTTACGTGACTACGCTGCAACACTCGGATCTCTTTCTTGGAAGTCCTTTATCCTTGTAGTCTAACCCTCAACCACCATTCGCCGCGCGAGATCTTCCAACACCATAGATGCCTCCACTGCTGCAGCAACTGAAGTGACCTACTGAGCGTAGGGCAGACCACACCGTTGTAAGGCGCACTGCGCACATGATAAGGTCAAACATAGGTCAGAGGAAGCGAAGGACAAGGCAGCAACACCTGGGTGTCTGCTGAAGAAGCAGGGATGCCTGCATCGCTATCTGTAGAGCAGTTACTGCAGATCACATGACCCGAAGATATCTACATCCACATAATTGTCTTACAGTGTTGTGCCAAATCTTTTTTGGTATGCGGTACTCCATACTTAAGAAAATGCCCGATGTACCATACAAACAAAATGATATTTAAAAATGTCAGATACATGTCTGACACGGTAAACAGTTTGATTGGACGCATTTCTTTGCCAAAACTCGTGGATGGAGCAGAGTGCCTCCTGTGAGTCATTTAAAGAAAGAAGCAGAGAATCGCAATGGCGTCACCAGACGGCGACGCCATCAGCGGAAACAGCGATAACGACAGTTCGGCTACGAGCCAATCGGTGACCCCCAGAAGGAAACGACACCTATACACAGTTGTGGGCTTATTTACGAGCGTTACGGAGGCAGTTTCGGGAATGGGTGGGTGGAAACGAGTATCACGTGTTGTATAACTACGGCAAGTAGGGCAATGGTCAGTGCGTCTTTGGATGTAAGACACATCGTCACTGTGGGAAGCTGTTTCGTATAGGCTTTTCGAGTGACGCAGGAGACACTATTGTGACCTTGGAAAAATCCGGGGAGCATTCAAGCTCTTTCGGGGTCGGCCAAGACCGGATAAACCTCGCTTTAAGCGGGAGGCCGATGATCTCCTACTTGGAGGTGCTGGTGGATAGAAAGCTCGAAAGCTTCTTGGGGAGAGGCACTCCGATTTGGCATGGTTAGAAGCCATACTTCCAAGTGAGACGCAACTTTCAAATCGAAAGGCTTACCTGAAAAAGAAGGCAGCAGGTAAAGCTTTTCGTTTGCACATTTTGAATCGAACTGGTAAACTAACTTGTATTTTACAAATTCATTTTATTTGAGGTGGTTGGGAAATCCGCACAACCGGGGAGTTGATGGAGTGGGCGGCAGATAAAATGTGTGCGACTGAAGATGCATTCTTTGGAGCAGGATTGCGGTTCGATGTGGACACTGAGCAGCTTCGTTTGCAGCCCAATCAGCCGAGTTTAGTCATGGTCTTATTGTTTTACACACATTTGAACACGATGTGGATGCACAGGACAGTACGGCCGGTAAGTCGTTTGGTGTGATTATTACGTCCCGAGCTTGTCTCCGAAACATTGTGTATGCTCATGGAGGGCAAGCATCTGATGGGGTTCTCGGAGTCACTGACGGGACATACCGACTTCACTTCGGTACGTATATGTGTTGAAATGAATTTCATCAACTTGTCTAACATTTAATTGCACCAAATTATTCTGGGGGCTGGTCTCTAGTGGACTTTGGTACCTGCACAACGCACTTAAATCGACGAAAGTACAGTAAGACGTTCGTGCCCTGGCTCTATATGTTCGTCCGGACTGAAAGCGAGGTGGCCTACAAGACAATGTTCGAAACAGCAAAGAAGTTTGCTCTTCAGTTCTTCGGTATCGACCTGCAACTACGATTTGGTAGTATTGACTGCACAGCATTCATCGCAAATGCATTTAGAGCGACATGGCCGGATATCCAGCTGCTTAATTGCTACCCCATTTGGCAAGAAAGTCGCGAGAGAAGGCGACCAAGCTTCTTCAGGTAAGTGATATTTGCTGCATTCTTTCATGCTAAAGCTAACATATGTTGTACTTGTCTAGGAAAATGAGTTTTCGAGACGAACATTTGGCCCAACATTCAGTACCTACACTCAGCATAAACCAAATCTCAATTTGAAGCCTTTGGCAAGCTGTTTCTACAGTATTGGCGTGATCACGGTGAAGGTGAATACGCCGCGTGGCTCGAAACTACCTATTTGACCGGGTCGTGGGCGAATTAGTTTGGCACTTGTGCCATTCCTGGGGTCCCACCCAGTCAAAACGCAATCGAAGCGTGATTAAGAAGTCATGTGTGTCAAGTCTCCGTGCCAGCACAGCCACTGTGCTCAATGAGTCGATACCCCGCATACTGTTCCACCAGTCAACAGTTCCAACTTGCCTCAGTCTGCCACACGTTTGTGAAGGTAAGCGCAATCACAAACTGGAGGGCGAAAAATGAGTATTTAACTGTTTGTCATTATGTGCAGGACCAATATTGACTGAGTGCATTGTAAAGGATTGCAACCTTATCAGCTCGAAAGAAAACTATTTCATCAGTCGTGCGACCAGACGGAAAGTAGTGAAAGCTATTCTTTTCAACGCGAGCAAGTATGTCGTGTGTGGCAACAACGTGCATGGAAACACGGTCACGCGAGAGCGCGTCCAGAGGTAAGACTTCCCAAATCATTAACTGTGATGGTTGATCGTGCTGACATCGTGATGTGGTTAGGTACTTTAACTCTCTTCGCGTAGAGCTTCTACCAGCAACGACGGTCCACCATATTGAACTGGAGTATTTGTCGCTCCACGAAGTAAAAGTACTTCACACTACGTCAATAATTATACAGGTGCAGTCAGCAATTTTGCACGAACAGGTAAGTCTTACGCTAAAAATTGTTTAGCCGGTGATTAATTTGTACTTCTGATAACCTGACAGATCGATTTAATCCAGAAAAAGTATCGCTGTGACTGCCTCGCATTCTGGCAAACGGGGTGGTTGTGTGCTCACGTCATCGCATCAGCGGTGTTGCTGAAGGACATGACATTGGATGGACTCATCGCACGTATTCCTGCTCGCAAAATTGCAGGCGGACAGCACAAGAACAGGAGTGCGTTGTGTACAGACCGTACTAGCGATCATTTTTCTCCGTAGACAATTTAGTCGAGCTTTTTCTTCGGTTCCCAGCGCGGCCTTTGCACTGGAATTGTCTTCGGGAATTTTGTTCGGAGGAGGATAGAAAGTCGGAGAGTCGAGCGGGGGTGATAACCACATGGGCGGAGCGTGATGGCGTCTTCGTGTGGTCCGTACGCTTTTCGAACGGTGACATCGTCAAGATCGAGTGCGAGGAGCTGACTCAATGCATCAACCGCGCGTATATCATGGGGCTTGATGCCACACGGACAATAGACCTTTAACTTGGACGAAGCTCAGGTCAAGTTCTCTACATATGAGTGAGTTAAATGCATGGGAGGTTTGCGTGTGGACCTAACTGAAAAATAAAAGAAAAATGGCCTCCAACACACTTATCATGAGCGCTCTGTTTTATGGAGAAAGGTAAACAGCACTTTCACTGCGGTTCACGCAAGTTTACTCAGGATTAATGACTGTCAAAAACTCGGACATCTGGACACAAATGCGGTTGCTTTACTCAGACAGTCCGGGAAAATAATGGCTTACTCTGGATTCAGTGCAAAGTACTCAGAAGTAAGGCCATCCCCACCTTGACCTATGGTTACCTTGGTTACCTCTCAACAAATTGTTGAACAATGGGAGTGGAGATGATGGTGCTCTAGGGCCATGTATTAATACATGCTGCCATTTGAGTCCGATCCCGTCCATCCACCGCATCTACAAGAAGAAGAACAAGGGTGGGTGGCGGTGCTACTCTTGTGCTGTTTGAGGTGTATCGATCTAGCCTAAACGAATTATTAATAACTACTATTAATTATGGATTAGCGATTCGCTAATTCACAACTAGTTACCTAATTTGCTACTAGTAAAACATTATTTTCTAATTGTAGGGTAACCGTTCGTTATTATTCGGGTCAGGGTGGGTCAGAGTTTATCATTTTGTGCATACGTATTGTGGGTTCTACTCAAAATTGGACCGGGCGGTTGGTTCAATCAACCGCCCGACAATCGACCTCCCTCTGTAATTTCATAAAATATGCATTTTCAAAGTGGTTTCCGTGAGTCAGATCGCGAAGAGAGCAAGCACGCAGAATGAACCAAGCCCAAGAAGGCGTGCCTCGCTATCAGCTGGGCGCGGTCAAGCGCGGCACCAAGCAACACCTCCTCAAGCGTTGTCCGCTGGTGATGGCCCCGTGCGACCGTACACTCGGGTGTCACCATATCCACAGTGCGAGCGAACGCCCCCAACACTCGCTGGTCAAACAACTCGTGCATCTTCAGCAGCATCTCCGGATGCACCACCAGCGGCGACATTTCAAGCTCGACGGCCTACTCGTGCATCTCTGGCTGCGCCACCAGTTGTCGCAACATTCGCTGGCCGGTCTCGAGCTGCGACTTCTGCAGCTCGTACTGCGACATTCTCATGGCGTGCACCTCCACCTCTCAGTATCCAGATCGTCGTCGTGCACGGGCACTGCCATCACCACTGACGCGTCGTCCTCCACTGCTTCCACCTCCAAAGGCTTCTCCGACTACTTGTCGCTCAGAGCTTGATCAGTTACTTGTTTGTCATCGACAGACTGATCAACCTCATCTTGTCCCGTCTTCACATCGATCAGCTCCGCTTGTTGGGGTTCCGCAACAATGTCCTCGGCATTTTGGTCAATCAATCAGCCGGCTTCTCTGTTGTCGTCTCGATTTCGGGGTGAGCTTCTTGCGTATGCACTTCCTCCTCCTCCGTTTCTTCACCTGAGATTCGCGCTGAGACTGCGGAACCTCACTCGTGGTCATCGTCCAGCACAGCTACCGACGAGGTGAAGATCGAGCGACTTTCATTTTCATCGCCACACTCAAACTCGCCATTCAAACCATCGGAAACAGTCGTCAAATCCACTACCGACGGCGAAGAACTCACAGTGTCGCTGGACTCGCTCAACAGAACGGATGCTTGCGAATTAGCAGTCGTCGACAGCTGGCTCGATGGGCCATCATTTCTTGGAAGCCGTAGTCGATTTCAGCTTGAAGCAATGACGGAGCGGTCTACGTATTACGCTTGCAGACGCAGGAAGCACTGAAAAATCGCTCGGAGAGGTTGCCTGCGTCATAGATATCGTTGCTGCATAGATGATGAACCCCTTTCCGCACACAACACAAGGGTACACCGGCGTAAGCTCCGCGCAGGAGCAGTCAGGATTCACTTCATTCGGGTACGGGTGGAGAGGGGTGGTGGTGGTGGGTTGCTGGTAGGGATACCTAAACATAGATACTGCCGAAAATATATCTGTATTTTTGACAACGAGAAGCAACGGGTTTGAAAGGGAATTATATACTGCAGATATATTAAAAACGCTTTGTGCTCGCGCCAGAACTGTTTGATGAAGGGCCGGTTTCTCTTCTACGAAGCTTTAACCACGTATCTTGCCACATAGGCTCGTTCCACACCATTAAGTCCCATGATGGACCAATTCAGGAGGCGGACGAGCCAGAAGTGCGCGTATGCAAAATATAAAAAACGTGCGTCAGTCACTTCTCTATTCACGTCATTTTGATTTTACCTTATGACGTATTGAATTTTCTTTTTGCCATTTTGAAGTTGAAAAGGTGTAGATGATGTTAGCAAACTCGTAAATTCCCGATACGACTTCCGACTCGCGTGTTTATGTTTTCGGTATTTACGACATTTCCAACTATGTTAGCAATCTCGTAAACATTTTCTCATTTACGAAATCACCCTCAGAGTGGGTGGTGACTCACTCGCTCAACCATGGAGCTCGCTTTCCTGTCTCGAGATCCACGCACCCGTCTTGCACTTCTACTTCGTCTGTTACCCAATGAGGCAGAGCGGCTTCACACTCCGGATGCCCGCTTTAGGCTCAACGAGCGTGCAAGGATTGCCAGGATTATTGCCTCACGAAGGAAGGAATCGTCAACTCAGAACTGCGTTGCGATTTCAAGGGTCATTATACTACAGCAGCAATGCCCTGCGCAGTTTTTGCTATTGATAAGGCAGAGCTAGATACATCACCCTGGCCTTTTCCAGGCTAATAAGTAGCGTGCGTGGCGTACCTAGTCATAACATACAAGAGGCCAAAGTCAAGCTTCTCTTGGTTCTCTTACTCCTCGGTAAATTTCTCGTGTGTGCTTCGCTTCGACTTGGCAGATTTGGCAGGTATTACAGCAGGAGACTACTCGCCAGATAAGTGGCGGGGAGTCGGGTGGGTCGGGTCCTCGGTAGGGGGAGCGGGCTGGGCGACCTTAGGTGCATGCATGCTTGGTGCTGAGTGAAATAATATATATAGCAAATAAAAAGTCTAGTCATGTCGTAAGAGCTATTACGACTTTCTTGGAGAATCCGAACGAGATCGAGCACATAGACAGTAGACTGCGCGTTTCTTTGTCTCCATCTCGTAATATACGAGTTTGCTACCCCTATTCCTGGACTACATGTACCACTGCCAGTGGTTAACCCTTTCACTACCAGACAAAAATGTACGCGTTAGAGGACAGCAGCGGACCTCTAACATCCTCTTACAATTTTTGGAAGTAGTGGTGATGCCCAGGAAGAAGGAGTGGAAGGTTATCAAGGGAAAGAGGATCGAAACGACGCTCAAAGCTCTTATGTTTTATTGGAGAAATGCTACGTGAAAGGAGTAACGGTGCCCAGTAGAACGATGAAGAACGTCACCGTTCTAGATCAGTTTCTGGATCACGTGACGAGATTTTGTCCGAATGTCGAGTAGCTCGATGGATTCGAGAATGCTTTCCAGGAACATGATGGTGTGAGGTGCGAAGACAAGTGGATGGTTTCATTGGAAACGTGGGACAAGTGGAATGCTGCCCGCTCGAGTTTGCGCGAGTTTCATTGGGCTCCGGTGCCCTTCACGGACCCATTTTTCCGCCTGTTTGGTGCCTACCCGAAGCCGCAATTGAAAAACCTGACGATATCTATCAACCTTCTGTGGCACTGGTTAGAATACTTTCAAGCATGCGATCAGGCAACTGGAACTGCGATCAAGGACCACTCCGGGTACGGTGCGAGAGATGTCAGAGCGGTGCGCTGACCAACCTTACGATTGAGATTGATCTCCAGAATTATAGCGATTCGTCCGCTTCAACTTTCAAGATCGATGTCTTTGGTGACAAATTTGTGGAGTCGCTGGTCGCCTGCTGGAGAGGTTCACGATCCGGAACTGTTCCAACTTTGAGGTGACGAAAGTGACGCCTATTCATACATTCAAGGACACTACTTGGCTTCAGCTTGCGAATCTCAAGTTCTTTCTGGGTGTGGAGAGCAATGCTTCCTTCATGTGCACTTGAAACGGTATATTTGAGTACATGCGTCAAGTGCTTGAGTCGAATTCTTACCACGGGAACTGGCGTATGCTCGACTTGCGTGTCGGGGGCTTCGGCGGCGAGACAATTTTTACTCCGTGGTGGTGACTCTGCTGCGTCTAGCAGAAATCAGCAAAAACGACCTCGGAGCAATCGCACGCCTGCAGGACGAAATCGGTAGCCTGGCTAGGCAACTGACGACCTCGACTTCAGCTGCGGGTACTTCGCCTGTCCTCGCACATCGTATCGCGACCCTCCAAAACGAGCGTGATCAAGCTGTTGCTGAGCGCGATCAGGTTACGGCCGACCGCGATCTTATCGTCACGACTTGGCGCAAGCTGAAGGCGACATCCGGGCTCATGAAGCTTCGCAGTCGGCGCTCGACGATGCTGCCTCTCGGCTTCATGGACGCGTCACTCGACTGGAGCAACGCGTCGCCGATCTACAGGCACGTAATCAGCAACAATCCGCCGCTGCCCATACAAATTTAGATCGTAGTCACGCTGAACGTGACCGCGAGCACGATCAGGCGGATGCCGTGGAGACTCAGTTACACTCTGCTAACGTCAACCTGAGACGGGTGACTAAGGAGCGTGACCAGGATCGGGCTGATCTCGTGTCCACTCGTAGTTTACCGTCGCCGCTTTCATGTCTCTGTGACGCTGTACTAACTCCTTTTGTCGCTTCTTCATAGAGTCCCAGATCGCGTCGGCTCGTGCATCTATTGCGAGACTTGAGCGTAGCGTGAATTCGCTGCAGGCGAACCATGGCTGCCTTCAGGCTCTGCAGAAGAAGAATGACACTTTGTAGCGCGACCTGGCGGCTGTGCAGACCGCCTCCGAGGTGTTCGAAGCTGAGCGCGACCAAGCAATACAAGATCGCAAAGTCATCCGTGACCGCGTAGCCGGACTGATCTCCTTGGTCCAACCTGGCTCCATCGCGGCATCAGCTTCGGTTACGCCCGATGTTCAAACGCCGGTGGCAGTCGGAAATCCCAAACGACCCCACAGTCCGCGGTCTCCAAGCTGTTTGCCGCCTCCCCACCGCCGCTCTCGAGCCCATTCGCCCGGCCGCAACTCGCCATGCAGAAGTCCATCCTCGGGCTCAAGCCAAGGGCGACTTCGTGGGGAAGCCGATCTCGTGCTCGCGCGGGAGATCTCTCCTCCTCCGAAGCATCAGGCAGTGACGACGACATTTTCGGGCTGCTTTGACAAGTTCACGGTCTTCTGCCCGACGACGCTCGTCTTCGGCGGGTGCATCCGGCGGAGGGTCATCTGATACGCCCGATTGACGTTGCGTCCGACTCTTCCGAGAGGTCGTCCCGTAACCAAGACCAATCTGACGGGAGTGGTGAAGATGACAGCTCTGGAGCTGGCAGTCACGATGGTGGTCGGTCCAGCGATGGCAACAGCCGAATTGGTGACCGTGATTCGTCCACTAGCGACGACAGTGTTACTAGTATACCGCGATCACGCTGGAACCGGCTTCTCCTTCCCGCGCGGTGGTATCTGCTGCCTCCCACTACCGTAGCGCGTGGTGATTGGATACCAAGCTATCGCGACCGCCGCCGTCGAACCCCTGCCGAAGTTTCCCGTGGCTCGCTCAATATATTGGTCGCGTGAGCGTGGATGAGCTCGACATTGATTTATTCTCCCACCACTTCGCCAAACCTCGCTACTGGCTGTTTCCTCCGAGTGAAACGACGCCTTCGGAGAACCTTTGGAATCCGGCGTTGATCATCGAGGACCAAATCACTGCACTTTACGACGAGGCGCCTTGGGACAACCTGGACTTCGCCGTCGAACCCGTGTCTTTCGAAGTGACGGGTTGGTTTACCGAGATCGCGGCCAAGTACTTGAAGTGGGAGGATACGCATCGCCAGGCAGTGTGGTAGTCGACTCACTCCTTCCCCGTCAGTTCTGCGTTGCGCAAAATAGAACCTGCCCTGGCCGCATTCTGTGAAGAGAGACGACAGCGGCCATCTCGTCTCGGGGCCCGCTGGAAGTCCTTCCTGAAACGTGTTCTCCGTGGGATGATCGCAGGTCACTGTGATTTGGACCTGCTTCCCGATCCCTTCTTCCTTCACTATTCTCGCCCGGGGAGAGAAGGGAGCCTGGTACCCCTGTGATCAGCCACCTTCGACTCTGCTGGATGCGCTGCGAGAGATCGACACAGCGGAACCGTGGCGGAACCAGTATCGCAGCGATATAGCGAACCACACCGGCTCTCACATTCGGCGTATCTCTGCCAAGTTCTGTCCTCCGGCTGCCGAAGAGTAGGCGAACTCGGCTAGTCGCAACGCACCTGCTAACCCTCGATCTTGATAATCTCCTTTTTGCTTTGGCCTCTTCTTCCTTTTGGTTTGTCGATCTTTCTTGCTTATCGAACGATTGTCGCTCTTAACTGGTGACTTCGCCTCCAGTACGTACGCTACTTCCACAAATAACCCTTCCACATCAATGTGCGGCCTTCCCACACAATCTTCTTCCCTTTCCCCACCCGCAACAGTCAACCTGCTACGAGCTCTCCTCCGCCTCATCCGACTGTATGACTCCGAAACGGCTACGATTGGTCATTCCCCGCTCGTATTCGCGCAACAAGGCCCCGCAGTTCAGATCGGCTTCGTCGACCCATGAAGGGTCGTCGTAGCCTTCCAGTACACATGGAATTCGCGGTGAACACGGCCGTAGCGCGTCCGTCGACCCTATCTCATTCCTGTGATCTTTTCCACCTCGTATTCGCCATCCTCGAGACGTCCTTCCCCGTTATCCTCTGGTAAGATCGCTTCATCAAAATCGAAACGGTTTCCCTCATCCACAGTTAACTTCAACGTAGGGCGATCCGGAAAACTCCGCACTGGCTTCAGTTTGGATACGTGGACAACCGGGAACAGGCGATACTCGGGCCAACGATTTCCAACCTCGCCGCATGATTCCCCAACATTTCGATCACCCGAAACGGACCGTGCCACATGTGGTCTAACTTGCGTGCGTACCCTTCTTTCACTCTGTCCAGGTTCAACCAGACTTGCACACCAGCTGTAATCTCGTGCGGTCGGAGGTCTTCGTTGTGCTCGTTCGCCCCTGGCTCTGCATACAGGTGCTGGCGCTCCTTCCAAGTGCGTTTTGGGGAAGCACCATCACCATGACAGAGGCGGAGTTTACGATTGAAAATGTGGAGACAGGTCTCCGTCGCGTGTTTGGAGATCGATCGATGAAGGAGATCTACATGCTGACGGAGAAGAGGCGTCCGTTGGCGATCAACATTGCGAGGAAGTTCACGGGCAAGAAAAGAAGCCAAGATGAGGCCATGGGACATCAAGCGAAGGAATGCTTCTACTGTTTCGAGAACGGCAGGATTGCCCGGTGGTGGCTGCGGATCGTGATCCAAACCGAACCGGTGGGCCACTGTTCCGGTTGAACATCAGGACTGCGCCTGGAGCGAAAAAGAAGCGGGTGATGGCGGTGAAGAAAGGACCCGCGTCGACTACCAAGACGAAGGCAGCTGCTCAGCCAGCGGAAAGAACGCCGCTCGAAGATTTGGTGTTCGATCGCGAGTTGGAAAAGGCGATTAACGATGCGGATGAGTTCGAGCTCAAGGAGGCGGTTCCTTTGAGTGAATCGAGCGAAAACGAGACGCCAATGAACTTAATGGACGTTGACTCTGAGGTACGGGAATTATATCCGGGATACCTCTATAAGCTGAAGCAACTAAGGGCGACTGACAATCTGTGGTGATTGATACAGGGGCAGGTCACGCAATAAGCTCGGAACGCGCGTGGTTCAGTATTCTTGGCAAAGGACGAACGTACACATTCGAGTACGGCAACGGAGGTACCTCATCAAGCGCGTTACAAGGAACTGTGAGATTTAGTTTACTGAAACCAGGGTGTTACAAAGTACTATCAGTTGGAACAAATACTCGACTTAATGTTCAGAAGACACTTAAAGAATGGTGTGGTGGAGCGGGCTCTCAGAATTTGCGTTTTGGAGGGCTCGATCTACACACAAAGCGCACTTCTCACACTGTACGTCGCCTGCGGTGCGCATAATTCCCGGGGTCTTGACTAACGTGATTTTGTTGGACAAGGTGTTCAAGCGTTCGATGCTAGAGTCGTCTGCGGGGTGACCTCTGCGTGGAAACCTTCACGCGAACGTCGAGTCTTGTAAGTCGTAGAGTCTCTCTAATAGACGTGACTTTTCTCCGTAGAGGGTTGCTTTGCTTTGCCTTCGCTGTCGGGTCGACGAGCTGCTATTCCTTGGTCGACGCGCTGCTATTCCTTGGTCGTCTTGGTCGACGAGCCGCTATTCCTTGGTTGTCGTTGCCGACGAGTTGCTATTCCTTGGTTGTCGTTGCCGACGAGTTGCTGTACCAGCAGTCCAATATGGAATTTCAGGAAGAAAATGAATCTGCTGAACGAGCACACCAGACAATTATGGGCAAAGTTAGATGCCGACTTGTTGACTGCGGTCTCTTCAACCTTCTTAAAAATATGTTTGCCAACGCCTTTTAATGCCACTATAATAATTGTGTCATGCAAAAACAAAACGGTATAATACATGGGAAATGACTAAAACAATTGGTATAATACATGTAGATATTATAAAAGGTTATTACCGTATCATCAGCAATTACAACATGATATCTGCCAATCAATTGTCTTCCTTCACTCTGCGCAAAACTATCCTGTGTTTTGCCGTTGCCCGCCATAATCAGAATACAAAATGACAGGTGAAGAAAGGGCCTCACATTTTCACCAATCCAATTGCAGTGCTGTGGTAATCGTTGCCTTATTGGTCGAAACCAAGAACAACACGAAACTGGTTGGCACTACGAAACTGGTCGCTGACCTTACCGGAAAATCGACATAAACGATGCATTATGCCACGTTTTACAAATATCACCCAAAACATTGTTTTCGTCATTTCAGAAAACTTAGAATATAGTCACCGGAAAGTAATAGCAAAACGAGGCATTATGCGTCGTTTTACACTTTTATCTTGATTAAAGTATACTTATTTTAAAAAATGTGTTGGGAAATAAAAGGGTTAAGTGTTCAGCATGAGAATGATCATGAAGTGATTGACGCGAGTGTTTTTATTGGCGGGCAACCAGCCAAAACAGACTGGAAAGCGCACACACACAGACGAAACCCAATCCGAAGAAGAGCGTGTGGAGCACGAAGCGGCTAAGTCGGAACCAAAGAAGACACGCCATGGGCTTCGAGAGGCAAGCGAACGTACACGGCCTGCTTACCTTGATGACTATGTGGTCAACGCTGTCCAACTTACCTCATGTGTTCTGGATCAGAACAGCAAGCCCATCCGGGAAGCGATGTTCGGATCCCGCGGAACCGCCGTGAAATGCTGCGATTAAAGTGGAAGGAGTTCTCCTCGTGACAGAGATGGAGGAAATGGCCGCACTTAAAGCAAAATGGGCCATTTAGGAGATTCCAAGCGGAGATGTGCTAAAGGATGTTCTTCCGATCAAGACGATGTGGGTCTACTCAGTAAAGACCGATCACCAAGGCTTCGTGATCCAGTTCAAGGCTCGTATCGTGGCGCTGAGAAATTACCAACGTCCTGATGTCGACTTTCGTGAGACGTTTGCCCCGG
This sequence comes from Phytophthora hibernalis, assembly GCA_012656075.1. Taxonomy (NCBI): domain Eukaryota; phylum Oomycota; class Peronosporomycetes; order Peronosporales; family Peronosporaceae; genus Phytophthora; species Phytophthora hibernalis. The sequence goes on along the minus strand of JAAKBF010000053.1, from coordinate 650,039 downwards.
TGGCAAAGATATCAACGTTCCGGTTGCTGCTAGCACTGGCTGCGAAGCTCGGTTTGCAAGTTTACGGTGGTGACCATACTTGAACGCTTGGCTTCGAATCCGCCAGTACTTGCGCTCTATTGATGAGTATCCATGTAAAATCAATGGACATATGTACGTCATTCTCAAAGCGCTCTATGGCATGCGGCAGTCAGGAAGGGAGTGGAATTCAGAGCTGAACCAGTGGCTCCGTGAGCATGGCTACCAGTAGTCCCTGACGGAACACTGCTTGTACTACCACTTCGATGGAGACACGATAACGTGCTCGTCTACGTTGACGACATACTGGTCGCGACCAACAACGAGCAGTGTAAGAAGGAGTTGTTCGAGGAGCTGGACAAGGCGCATGGTATCAAAGACCAAGGGCCGCTGAAGGAATATCTCGGTATCGAGGTCGAACAATCACCAGAGCACATCATGATCCGACAGAGCAAATATGCGCGAGAAATCTTGGAAAAGTTTGGGTACTTGGAGGCGCATGCTGTCGGAAATCCACTAGAGGTGAACGCTCGCCTGGCCCCCACTAGTGACGAGGAAGAGGTGAACACCGAGTTCCCGTACCGAGAGGCCGTTGGAATGATAATGTACTTAACGATAAGTACGAGACCAGATCTGGCGTTTTGACTGAGCCAGTTAAGTCGCTTTGTAGCGCGTCCTTCGACGAAGCATGTCGGGACTGTGAAAAGAGTACTGCTCTACTTAGCCGGAACGATGGAAAATGGAATCAAGTACATCAGACAGCAGCAGACAAATGATGCAATTGAATTACAAGGCTTTTGTGATAGTGACTGAGCCAATGACCCGGAGCAGAGAAAAACACTACTGGATTCGTCTACGAGCTGTCAGGTGGAGCTATCACGTGGATGTCACGACGTCAATCGATCATTGCACCGTCGACGGCTGAGGCCAAGTACGTGGCCGCGCGTGAGGCGACAATGGAGGCGCTGGCGATGAGAAACATCTTGCAGGGGATCCTCCCGCGCAATCCGATCAAGTTGCAGCTTGGCATTGACTGTCAGGCTGCGTATGTAATGGCTACGAACCCCACGTACAGCCGTCGAACCCGACACATTGAATTGAGATGGCACTATGTGCGTGAGCAAGTAGAGAAGGGAGCCATCACGTTGCACAAGGTGAAGGGAGAGAACAATCCCGCCGACACGTTCACCAAGGCTTTGGAGAAGGAACGCCTCAAGAGACTGCTTCAGGACATCGGGGTTGGTGCTGTTTATTAAGTCGAAGAGCAATCTTCGAGGAGGGCGTGTTGGAATGCACATCCGAGACCTGGCGAGTGGGAAGAGGGCTGAGAAGCTGAGAGACCAGGTCTCTGTATGAGAACGGGCTTGAGCCCGTTGGCCAGTGAATACTGGTGAGGCAGAGTATGTACTAGCGTTCAATGCATGTAGTCTTCATTTTTCATCTGCAAGTGCACAAGTCGTCCCGGAACCAGTGCAGGTTCCATTACTCGTCAATTCTGGCCTTAAAGATCATGTCTAGGTTCTGATCTCGCCGCCCATAGCAGCGTTTGCAGGCCGCCACCGTTTCTTCGCCGCAGACTTTAAAGTACTCTTTCCAATTCCACAGAAGGTTTGGTCCAAAACGAAGCATTCATAGCTGCGGCTTAGGATACGCGCCAAACACTCGGAAAACGGGTCTGCGAACGGCACCGCGGTCCATTGAAACTGTCGCTACCCCGCACACTTGGCGTTAAATTCCTCCTACATGTCTAACGAGATCATCCACTGATCCTCGCACCTAATCTCCTCATAAACATGCATGACACGCTCCATCTCATCCAAGTGCTCGATGTTCAGACAAAACTGCGTCACGCTTTCGACAAATTCCGTTCTGTAACGGAACCGCTCAACATCGATCTCGTGGGCAGCGTCAACTGTCTCGAGCCTCCATGACTTCCTTTCAAGTACCACTGTTTCAATGAGCTGTAAATTGCTTTCAGTATGGTCTCAGTCCTTGCCCTTTTCGACCACCTCCAGTTTCATTTCCGAGACAAACCCGAGCTTCCATCTGTAGGCTGAGCTTCCCCACTGCAGCCAAAATTGGTTGTAGATGGCCGCTCCCTAGTGGCACCAGCTCCAGATTCAGTCGTTGGAGCCCCGGCATAAGCACTAATACTGTGTCCCAGAACAAGTTTGTGACGTGGACGTCCCCCTGCCAATGACAGGGCAGAGGACATCCACGTCAAGACGTCTGTCCAGCTTTGTGTTTATGCTGGACAGCGTCAACATCATTACGACACGGCAGTTGCCGCGTCAACCTCAAAATTGGCGTACTCTAATTGGATTAAAATCCTATTGATTTGAAACCGTTCAGTTTACTAGCGGATTCTTGATAATGCACTATGTGGTTCCCTCCAATAGTTGCAGGTAAACTCGCTTCCCATGATGTGCCCACGAGAACCCCAGTCTTTAACTTGAGCCGAAGCTTGACACGGCAAGTGCTACTATGTCACACAAGTAGAGCCGATCGAGTGCGAGAGGAGACTGAAGACGATTCCAAAACCCTCGCGCTGGAAGACGATGAACGGAGAAGATTGAAAGTTGAAAAGAGATTGATTGACTCGCCAACTTACTGTCGGCGGCGGCGCGCTCATGACGCCTGCGCAGCCACCGATCCTGGCGCGCTGGATACGCACACAAGTATACAGGTCCTATCCTAAAAGCTATTAAACTCAAAGCCTAATCTTATCTTTCTCTACCAGTGAAACCTACTAATCCGAAACGTCGTTTGAAACTGGCAAGCTCAAAATTTTACACAGCGCCCGGGAACTCTAGGTTGCGAATGCAAATCTCTTAAGGAGCACTCCTTGTTAGGTGCGGACGCATCACTCCGTGTGGTCGGGTGCCAAGAGCATCTTTGAGGGACTTACTCGCCGCCTAGATCGGAAGCGTTTGTGTCTTCTTGGACGTGCTGGACTGCTACTAGAAGCCGGTTTAGTACCAGGGTGCTCACTTCGAGTCTGCTGACGCGGAACGTTGTAGAGAACAACTGTTCCTGGTTGTTCCTTGCATAACCCCAACCGTGGCCAATTGGTCTATGACTCGGTACAAACGAAACCACAGTCAGAGCAGTACCAAACAGAAAGCTAGCCCCGTCAAAGCTCAATCAACGCCTGCCCCTAATCCGCTGTCTGAGCCAATCACTACCATCAACGTTAGTCTCTTTTGGAGGCGGGACGAGGCTGAGAAGTTCGTCAAGCTTTAGCTTGATCTGCTAAATCAAGTGTAGAACTGCAAGCGAATCGTCCAGCGTTTGCGTAGGGAGACTATCTTCTTTAAAGAAGATGAGGTAGAGCAAAATACGGACCGGCTGCTAAATCTAGCTTTCCTAAACATTTTTGGATTGCGAAGACAACATTGCTACGAAGCTTAATCGCATTGTTCGCGAGAAGACCTAGCGCCAATAAGCTGTAAAACCCTTTTGAGCTTTTCTTATCATTTCGTTGTAAATCGGCTATTTTGCGGTGTATTCACCGAAAAGTGCAGTCGTCCTATCCCTATGACTATGACAAGGAGTAGGGCGAGTGAGAGTGAATCGCCGAATCCGCGGCAGCGCCAAGTGCCACGGACGGACCAAACGGAAGCGGCTATGCCTCAAGAATCTCGGGCAGAGACACCGTCATCGGAAGCGGCCAATGTGGCACCTGAAACAATGTCGATGCAATAGCTGATGATATAGATGACTCAGCAGCAAAAATGTACCAGACGCAGATGCAGTCACAGTTTCAGATGCAAATGCAGCAAGCCAATAATCGCTTTGAGTATCTACTCGCATCACAAGGCGATCGACGGAAGAAGGACCCACCCATGTATGAAGGGAACTTTAGTGAAGATCTAGAGTTGTGGATCTTTGCAGGAATACTACGCTAGCAAACGCGGACTGATGGATGCAAATACGTCAGAGTTCGTAACCATGATCTCGAGCAGCTTAGGCAAATTGTGCTGAACTGGTACCGTGCCTTCTCGTCAGACTGTGAAACGGCAGCGATGCCGAAGACATGGTCGCTGTTCAAGACAAAATTGCGCGAGCGCTTTCGCCCGAAAGACTTCGAGTACAACCTTCGCGAGAGACTATTCAACCTGAAGCAGCAGGGGATCATCCATGAGTACGTGTCCTCGTTCCAGAACTTAATCTCGCAGTCTGAGCTGGAGATTTCCGAGATGGAAAAGCGATTCTACTTTCAGAATGGTATGCGCACAGAAACGGCCAAGAAGGTGTAGGAACTAAGTCCACGGTTTCTCCATGAAGTCATTGAGATTGCTACAAACTTCGAATTTGCACACTATGTAGGTCAGTCCGTCAAGGCTTTTGTGTCAAATCAACCATCGTCCAAGTCCGCCATAAACAGTAGACCTCCGCTTCATAAGCCAGTGAAGTCGGGAGATCGGAAACCGCCAGTAATGGGTGGACCGAAGGAAGACTGGTGTAAGTCCGCTACTTGTCATAATTGTGGACAAGTTGGTCATATCAGACCTCAGTGTAAGTCGAGAGAGGAGATGAACTACTACGTGGGCGGATCATTTTACGCGATATTGGAAGTCAAGGTGTTAGCTTTCAAGAGTAAGGAGGAACCCACTGAAGTGTCAATCTTTGTCGACAATGGTAGTAGTCTGAACGGCATTACGGAGTCACTCGCAGAACGGCTACAACTGAACATCACGAAACATCGTGATGTCATGATGACAATTAGTTTAGGCTACGACCAGACGGTTCGGCGTCCACTTCGCGCAGTTTGCCGGACCTCTTCACGAAAGTACTAAAGGCTTGCGTCCCAAGGAAACGCTTAAGCTCACAGACCACCAACTTGAGAGCTCCAGCGGCGTCTGTCAACCCTCCCGTTCTTCAACTTCCTGATTTCGACAAACCGTTTGGCATTCGCATGGATGCCTCGAACTTTGTCATATGGGGAGTCTTGTTTCAAAAGGAGAGAGAGCTCGATCATCCGATCGCGTATGCTGGGCGTAAGATGAAACCAGCCGAGCTCAACTATCCTGTGCGAGAACAAGTTGGCCATCATGCATGCTCTACGAGTGTGGCGAATCTATCTACTCGATCGTCCATTCACTGTGGAGACAGACCACAAGGGTATTGAGACAATATTGACGCAAAACAGAACCAACCGTAGAGGTTCCCGATGGTTCAACGAATTAGCTGAATTCCAGTCCCAGTTCAAGTGGATTCCAGGCGACAGCAATCAGATATCCGATGCAGTGTCTCGGAACCCTCTATTCGAGCACAAGGCAGCACAAGTCAGTTTAAAGGAACTCATAGATGCAGCTCAAAACCGGGAGATTGTATCAAGTATCCAAGCAACGAGTGCAACAGTGGCGCATTCTGCAAAGCAACTCTATTCAGCTGATCGCAGAATCCAGGCATAGTATTGCGGTAGGTAAAGAGGTACCATGCTTTTCCGTAAACAATGACATGCTGTACTACCAGACACGAGACGATGAGAATGCTCGACTGGTGATTCCGGATAATGAAGACATGAAGAACCTTGTTATTCGTGAAAACCACGATGTGGTCACGGCAGGTCATCCCGGGTATTTCAAGACATACTTAGGAGTCCAGAAGAAGTATTACTGACCCAAGATGTCGAAGTACATTCAGCGCCACGTGAACACCTGTGAGATTTGCCAGCGCAATAAGGCACGCCAAACAAAACCACTTGGTCTATTACAGCCGTTGGACATTCCAGAGGGTTGATGAGTTGATATTTCGAAGGATATCATGATCGCATTGCCTCGAAAAACAGTAGGGAAAGACGCCATTATGGTAGTCGTGGGCCGCTTGACGAAACGTGCACAGTTCATCGCAACCAACACGGCGGCGACAGCAGAAGATACTGCAGCGCTTTTCATGACCAATTATGTGAAAGATCATGGAGTGCCGAAGTCGATCCTTTCTGACCGAGACTCGAAATTCACGTCAAAGTTTTGGAAAGAGGTGATTACGAGGCTTCAAACGACCCATAAACTATCAGCGGCTTTTCGACCGCAGACTGATGGCCAGGCCGAACGTACAAATCGGTTTGTTGAAGATTATCTCCGTGGCGTCGTCAATCCATTCCAGGATGACTGGGATGAGTACTTGCATTTGGCTGAGTTTGCATACAACAGACGTGTTCACTCGTCGATCGATATGTCACCCATTGAGGCCGATTTGGGTTATGTGCCCTATATGCCAGATGATGTGACAAGGGACCCAGAATTTGAGCACTTGCAGAAGGCATCCCAAGAATTTTTGCTCAAGCAAGACGCTATCTTGAAGATGGCACAAGACGCTATCAGCGAGGCGCAGAGTCGAATGAAGTCGTATTACGACAAGAACAGACTTGCCCAAGACTTCAAACAAGGGGACTTGGTACTCCTGGACGGACGAAATTTGGACATTCGTCACAAAGGATTCTATCAAGCCAAGAAACTCGCACCACGATTTATTGGACCGTATCCGATCGTGAAACAAGTTCAACGTGACTCCTATGAGCTGAAGTTGTCGAAGGGATTGCGACTTCACCCGGTATTCCATACTTCATTGCTGAAGCCTTATCGGAGCGACAAATCACGCCAGCAAAACATTCATGAAGTTCTGTTGGCCAATGGAACTGTGAGGCAACTGGTGCACGAAGTCATCAAGTACCGTCGCTTCAGCAAGAAACTGAAATATCAAGTCTGGTGGCTTGGTGAAGCACGTGAAGACGCCACATGGGAACCAGTAGAGAACTTGAAACAAATCCAAGGACTCATTGACCAGTACCGGGAATCGAAGAAGAACACCAAGCCATCTTCAAAGTAGCTAGGTCTTTTGGAAGGGAGGTCATGTGGCGTGGACGTCCCCATGCCAATGGCAGGGCAGAGGACATCCACGTCAAGACGTCTGTCCAGCTTTGTGTTTATGCTGGACAGCGTCAACATCATTACGACACGGCAGTTGCCGCGTCAACCTCAAAATTGGCGTACTCTAATTGGATTAAAATCCTATTGATTTGAAACCGTTCAGTTTACAAGCGGATTCTTGATTATGGGGCGCTGTGTAAAATTTTGAGCTTGCCAGTTTCAAACGACGTTTCGGATTAGTAGGTTTTCATTGGTAGAGAAAGATAAGATTAGGCTTTGAGTTTAATGGCTTTTAGGATAGGACCTGTATACACCATTTCCCACCCAAGTCTCAAAATTTTCAAATCAAGCTGCAAAATGGGATTTTGGGTACTAGCGCAAAAAGTGCATATTTCACGTTTTGCAAAATGGATGGGTACACTTTTCAAGCAAACTGCAAAGCTAGACTACGCGCCCAGCTTCATGTCGTCTCCCTTCTCTGCTGCGAAGCAATGACGCAGGCAGTGTCTCTCATAACGCCACACAAGTCGCGCAGTAATCACCGTGTTGCCAAACTCCACTGCCTCCTTCATCAACTGCATGCGGTGCTCCGAGAACGTGGCATATTCACCACGCACCAAAAACTCTTGCTTTCTCTCGGCCATGAACCGACGCATCTTGGCTTTAAGCGAGTTCCAGCACCCTCGATGGGGTTCAGCATCGGACTGTAGGGGCCTAGGCGCAGGACGACGAACTTGTTCAGGTTCTCGATGCCATCCGCGGCCAAGAACTCGCGCGCCAGCCTCTCCACCTCGCTGTACGCAGGCGCGTTGTCAGTCACGATCACTACCTTGGCTGGCTGCAGCTCCTCGTACTCCTCCGATCGGAGAGCAGCGACGAAAAGATCCGCCATGAAGCGCGCATTCTCTTGCTTCTTGACAGAGCCCTCATGAGTCTGCCGTAGTACCAACCCGGACCCGCTTGAGACGCCGCCTTGACGTGCAGGTTGCTGCCTTTGACGGCGGCTGCTGGACTACAGCGCGCTCTCCAATGCGCGACCAACCTTCATTTCTAGATAAATATAAATTGAAGTTAGTCTCGTCTTGAAACACCACCATGTTACCCTTCTTGATGTGCTTGTTCAACTCTGCGACAAAGGCCTTGCGCTTCTCCTTGTTGACGCTTGAGTTCATCGTCTCTTTCTCGATGCGCAGGCGCTTCGTCGAGTAAAGCATGCCCTGGAGCGCGCGATGCACTGACGCCACGCTGACATCGACGCCAAGGTCAGAGTGGGGACGGTCGCGCAGCTGCTCCAGTGTCATACGGCAATCCTGGTCGATCAGCTCCTCGAGCTTGCTCATGACCTCCACCGTCATTTTGACTGAAGAAGGGCGTAAGCCGCCGCGCTGCTTGGGTTCCGCGCCGGCAGCGAGGACGGCTCGGCGAGCAGTGTGGTAGTTGTCGTCGTTGGCGGTGGCCACCCTCTCCAGTCCTTGCCTTCTCGGAAGGCGCGAACGACGCGAACCTTGCTTGGGCCCGCTCGAAGGAAACGCTGGTCTTGGCGGGTGGCGTGGAGCTCGGCATTTGCGGGACTGAGTGCATTGTGTGGAAAGCGGAGCTCTCGCGGGACAATTCGCGCGGCAGGCGCCTTGAGTTCGCGCTAAAATGACTGGTGCGAGGGAGTTTGCAGTTTGCCTGAAAAGTGTACCCATCCATTTTGCAAAACATGAAAAATGCACCAATTTTGTTCACTTGAAGTGACCCGGTTTTTATCACTTTGTAGCTTGGTTTGTAAAACTTGCAAGTAGGGTGGGAAATGGTGTACTTGTGTGCGTATCCAGAGCGCCAGGATCGGTGGCTGCGCAGGCGTCATGAGCGCGCGCCACCGACAGTAAGTTGGCGAGTCAATCAATCTCTTTTCAACTTTCAATCTTCTCCGTTCATCGTCTTCCAGCGCGCAGCGCCTTCGGAATCGTCTTCAGTCTCCTCCCGCACTCGATCGGCTCTACTTGTGTGACAAAGGTCCAGTCCAAGATCAAGAGCTCCGTCTCCTTGGTCGGAATCACAAAGTCCGAATATCCAAAGTAGCTGCCGGATTTTCAGATGTTCACGCGAAAATCGCGGACATTTCTCCTTCGCAGCAGAATTTCACGGAGAATGGCCATCATTTCGGCCCGAATGGCGCCTTTCAGGTGGATCTCCGTCGTTTCCTGTTTTAACTGCGCCATGAGCTGCAGCACTGCGTGTGACCAGCTTTTAGACACCAACCCGACGTTCTTGAGGCATGTTGGAGATAGTGAGCGCTCGGCGGGGGCTAAATCCTGCGAGATGTTATACACCGCGAACTCCAGCACATGCGAGAAGAGCGGCAGCGGCAGTGACGCCATCGGCATCGGATACTATTACATGGATCCAAATATCCAAAATGCCCCATCTCAAAATTCGGGAACCTATCCCATCACATAACAAAATCAATATCCCACTTAATAGAATAACAAATATTCGGATGGTGAAGCGTCCAGCAGCAAGTCCATTGGCGACTCGGTCGCCTCGTGTGCGCGTCATGGCGTCGCCGTCACTGCCTTCTCTGCCGCCGTCGCTCTTCTCGCTCGTGCTGGAGTTTGCCGTCTTCAGTTTCTCGCAGGATCTGCGTCCTGGTCGACGCTCGCTGTCTTGCAAATTTCTGCTGAACATGGCACTCGTGGCTAAAAGCTGGTACCACGTCGTGGACGAGCTCATGGCTTGCTACCACCGCGACACGATGGAGCTGACCTTCAAATTCGGCTCCAGAGTGGAAGTTCTGGCCATGAGGCGGCAGGTTCAGCTACGAGGACGCGCGGTGAGGGACCTCCGGGTCCGGATGGGCAGGTTCAACGGCTCCCGGTTTGTTACGGGCGTCTGGTGGTGGATGGAGGACCGGGAGATCCCGTGGGACACTCTATTCGCCCATATGCAGGGGATCAAGAGACTGGACTTGAGGGGTATGCCACTTGAGAGTCGCCACGTGCCCATCCTGCTGGAAATGGCCGCGAAATACTGTCTGCAGCTCGAGGTGCTGGTGCTGCCGAGGAAGAAGGACATGACGCAGATGGTGGATTGCGCTGCTGTGGGGAGGATGATGCAGGTGCTGAGGGGGCAATGCAGAGGTGGCACTTGAAAGGCAGGTGTGGAGGGCTGAAGCAGTTGACGGTGCCCTCGAGGGAAGAGGAAGATCGGGTCCGGACGAGTACGGCGTTTATTGAGGATGTGATTGAGTTCTGTCCGAATGTGGAGTATCTGGACGGGTACAAGCACGCTATTGACGAGATGAACGACGTCACGTGCGAGGAGAAGTGGATGATCTCGCTGGACACCTGGAAGCAGTTTAACAGGAGATGCACTAATTTGAGAGATTTCCACTGGGCGGTAGTGCCCTTTGCAGACCCTTTTTCCGTGTGTTTGGAGATCATGTCAAACCCAAGTTGAAGAAACTTGCTTTGACGTCCAACCTCGCGTGGGATTTGGCGGCGTATTCCAAGACGGGCGGCTCGACAGGACCGTCAACTGAGAAGCCTGGTTACGGATCCCTCGCAAACGACGTGGTTACTTTGCTTAGAGGTTGTCCTGCATTGACTGAACTGGACATCGCTATCGATCAGGAGATGAATGAGGGGGTTCTTGCAACGCTGCTGGATCCAGACGTGTTTGGAGACAAATTCTGGGATGCGGTGGTTCGTCACTGCCCATTGTTGCAGTCCGTGTATTTACACGACCGCTCTGGATATGGAGGAAGCCGCGTCGTCAGACCGATTCACACGTTCACAGACCGCGGTCTGCTAATGCTGGCTGACCACACGCGTTTGGCTTCGATAGAACTGTCTTCTGTCTGCTGCTCTGGAAACGGCGTGTTTGAGTATTTGCAGCGCGTCTTCCAAACAAGTGGGTTTGGTGGAGGGAATCGCAGTCTTGATATCAGCCTCGCTGGTCCAAGTAATCACGATGTCGCGCTTCCGCACCCATTTTATTGTGAGCTCGTGGTATTACTGAAGCGTCTCGTGGATACAAGTGAAGAGGAGCTAGGTGCCAATTCGTGCTGTCACAAAGCGTCGCTAAATGTATACAATCCGCACAGCTCGTCGGTCGACGAGGATTGGAGCATATCCTACATGCGCGATGAGCTCAAGCCGCTGATGGATAAGCTGGAAAACGAGCATCCGACACTGGACTTTCACATCGTTCTCTGCAGAGACAACGATGACAGCTTTCGTCGCATTGACAACGTTGAACTAGACTGGTGTCCTGGTTCCCAGCAGGGGGAGATGATTATTGAGGATGAGTTCATTGGGGATACTGACAGCAACTACAGTGACAGTGACGAAGAAGAACTGCCCTTTGGCGGCTTAAACGAAGGTGTCGCTGACGAGTATTGGCAGCACGCCATGATCGATGACGACGAAGAAATCGTGTTTGCGCACGAACTGGATGACGATGACGAAGCTTGATCCTTCACCCCATGGTGGCCTCTGCCAATTCAAGCACGAACCTCTATCTACCAACGCAAGATTATCTGTGTAATATAACAAGCAGGATTGATTCAGAACATCGAGGGTGAGAACAACAGTTCAATGATCTTTGTTAAAGAGTGAAACGTGAACTATCTCGATTGTGGAAAGTCAGCAAACAGCCCGAAGGTGCTAAAGGTGAAGTAAGCTTGAAGTCCTTACCTGGCTCCCACTCCAGAGAGCTTTACTTCCTGCTTTTGATCTCGATTGCAGGTCTCAATCTTCAGATAAACAAATGGGACGTCTACTGTACATGCAAGTAGCGGCTAAATTGTACTACTACGAAGTACTTCGGAGTCATTCATTTTAACTCAACTTGGCAATCACCTACCTCAGACCGCAAATATTTCTCGTTAGCCGTGTAAATGCGATCTACTGCCGAATGATCAAACCAGCATACTGGGTCACATCGATATTAACCCCGTCCGTCGCATTTTGGTAGGGTTGAACGGTAAAACGGTCGTAAATGTTATCCGAGACAATGAAGAGAAACCTCGAAACTGTCCGCGCTTCGTCAAATCCAGAAATACGTCTTTCAAGCGCTGGTATTGGATGGGATGGGCTATTGCCACTGTTGCTTGGGCGTAGATTATAAGACGCGCACTTGGTATAACAAGCACACCATCCACTGCCGTAAAGGTCTTTGAAAGTGGAATATATAGTCCCAATCCACCCTGGATTTCGGACGACACTTGGATGATCTTGGATGTTGCATTGAGAGGCCTCACTAGATTAACAGTTCCAACATTCTTTCGTTCGAGTGATCTCATACAAAATGTGCAGGTGACAAGATCTTGCAGCATACATTTCTCGATTTCTGTTCCTCGCAACAGCAAGAGATTTAAATCAGCCGAGTGAATTTTATAACGACCGCTGATGATAGTCTCCACTGCCAAAGATGAATAGGTCAAATAAGAGATACTGGGCTTGTCTTCATTGCGACACAAATTGAAAACCAGGTGCTTCATCTTATCGAATATTTCCAGCTGGAAAAGCCGATCAACGCGTCAATATTGTTTGGAATAACAGTATTCACACGCTGAAACTTTTGAGAAGAAAACACGAATTGCGGCTTGCCGCCAATGAGATTTAATTTCCGTAACCATTCGTCTTGGTCCTCCAAATGAATTGCGTTGGCGAATCTCTGACACTCGGCTCTTGTCCATGGATTCAAATACACATTGAAGCACTTATCCTTCACAAAAGTGCTGTAATTATTAGTGTTTGGACTAGCGAACACATACGCATGGTGAAAATTGCCATAGTCCAATGCTCCGCCGACTTCATTGCCATCAAATAACCGCTCGTATTGTTTTCCAGCAAGCGGCGTGTTAGATACCTCGTAGCCGTTCGCGCTGTCCCAACTGAACCAATAGGTCCCCGAGACTCCAAGAGGGTGGTAGGCAATATCCTTTCTCTCCGCCATGAACACAAGCAACAAGAACACTCCAAATACGGACATCCCAATACCAGGACTGCCAGTGACAAGAATTTTGAGGATCGATCCATCCGACGACATTTTTGCTCGACCATCCCGTAGAGGTCCCAATATTCCTGTCGGATGTACAAGCCATTGTCGAATGCTGTGCCGAAGACTACCTACACCATTTATATTAATTTCCCACGGCCAGATCCGTCTCACGACTCAATTGCAGTCCAATTGCGACAATTGCACGTAATTCACTGGAAACGACGACTTCCGTTCGCTGTCTTTTTTGCTAAGAACCCCCACGACTATCTCACTGGTCAATGACGCTGCTTTCTCCGGAACTACCACCAGTACGTGGATTTGTTTCGACTTTGGGGCACGTTCTCCTGTCATTTTGTAATGTTTCAACACGTCGTCGATAGACCACGTCTCCTTCAACTTTTTATTTTAATCATATTTTCGACGTCAAAGTGCGTCCTGCCTTCCTTCAACTCGAGCGCAGCAGGTTCATCATCTTGCAGCCACTCGTGGCCCTTCTTGGCCAGGAAGAGTTGCAGGTCGCTCGCTTTCTCTGTGTACTTGAGCTGGGTTGCAAGTTTATCCTTCACTTGAGCAATCGTATTTGTTCTTCCCATTGGTTGCGGGATGTTTTTTGTAAGTGGGATAACCCTACCCAAAGTCTCCGGGGTGGGTTATATAAGGGCAAAAAAAGTTCCACAAGACAAGACAGTAAAATTAAACCTCAGTGTACTTAACGTTTTACTAGCCAATAACGTTATCACATTTTTAGTTTTAATAAAATGTTCTTTTGAAGAACCGTAGAATACCAAGTAGCGAGATTTAGGTGATAAATCCAAAACCCGGACCCACCCACAATTTCTAAAAGAACCACCCGTTGCCATAAATTATGGGTTTTACGCACAGAGGCACTAAATTGGCAGATCACGGATGATACCAAGTCTCCTGACGTTTCATCATGGACGGTCAACAGCGGACGTGGGTGGTTGGTATCGCTCTGGCGGTGGCGACCGTTTCAGTGTGCGTCGCTACTAACGAGAGTGTTCACGTGACCTTCGCCGTCGTATGCGTGGCCTTGTATTTGCCGTCCTATTTGGATGGATCTGAGTACACCGGGAGCGCTACTGGCCCTGGTTCGCGACGTTCATCGGGCGTGGCATGGCGCACATCCCGGGGACGTTGGAGTTCGAGGAGCCCATTGACGCCACCAAGCAGCACATTTTCTGCTCGCATCCGCACGGACTTCTGTCCACCCACCACGGACTGCTCATGTCGGGCCAAACAGTTCCACGTGAGCGATATACCAATTGATGGAAACCCGAATTTTGGATATTGGTGCCTTACAAGTTTTGGATACTATGGCATGGTGCAGCTTTTTACGAGACGGTGCCGTTGGCTACGCGGCGACATTTAGCTGCATCGGTTTGCTTTCGAGTGCCGATTTACCGTGAATACGTACTGTGGTCAGGGTGTGTTGATGCTAGGCGCAGTGTGGCTGAAAAGGTTGGAAGCGGGAGTGGTGTGTGGTATTTTGGACTAGGAGTTGACCGGCACTTGTGTAATGTTGTGTAGATGCTTCAGAATGACAAAAGTTTGGTCATTCTGGTGGGTGGGATAGCTGAGCAGATGCTGTCTCAGCGCGGAGATCACACGATTTACGTGAAGAAGCGCAAGGGCCACATCCGCTTGGCGCTGAAGTACGGTGTGCCAATTGTACCGGGCTACGCGTTTGGAGAGACCGACCTATTCACGCACTCCAGGTAAGCAACTCGACGTATTGTTCTGAATGAGCTGTGGGCTGTGCTGACTTCTGTTCATTGTGGTTGTCAACATCGTAGCGTCCTGCTTTCGTTTCGACAAATTATCGCCAAGACATTCTCGGTGGCGCTCCTTCTTGGCTACGGGTATTCGAAGTGGATGTTTTGGCTGCCACACAAAGGCGTTGTCGTCAACCAGATCTTTGGCAAACCTATATCAGTGGAGAAGAATACTAATCCCAGTGCCGAGGAGATTGAAAGACTGCACGATCAGTACGAGCGGGAGCTGGTTTGCATTTTTGACAAGTACAAAGAGAAGTATGGATATGAAAACTGTACGCTGCATGTACGCTAGATTGTCATGCATTTTGTATGGGAGTTGATTTTTAGCAGCTGAAAGTAATTCCTTAGATGCATCAATTGTGTGCACGATGAGATCTAAGCCACATATAAAAACCTCGTCTGGTCGTCCTGGTGGCGTCGAAGATATTCCTTCTGAATGAGGATTTCAACGTTCTGCTTGATGGCCGTTGAGGTTGGTACGAACTGATTGACGAGCATCTCGGCAACTTCGTGTACCAACTGCGCCTGCTGGATATCCCGGCGTGTTTTCAGCACACGCACAATCGCAGCCTGCAGCGACATCTTTCGGTCTTCTTCAACTTCGCGCGTTGGAGCTTTGACTACCTTCGGAGATTCGACTGGACTATTTGGAACGGCCTATTCAAAACAAGTAAACATGTCAACTCACATGCTCAGCGTTGGATTCCTCTACTAGCAAGACTCACCGAAATTCGCAGTTTGCGGCTAGCGAAACCGAAATTGATTGCGTATGTAGGCTTTCCAGCATCGCCGTCCGAGGCAAGTATTTTAATCTAAACAGCCAAACGTGCAGGAGGTCAACACAGTTTGCACAGGGTATGCGGCTAATATGGATGGCACAAACCTTGACGAGGCTTGCTAAGTGGTGAGAACAGTCTTGCTCAGGAATATTGGTCAACTGAACAATGTCAGATCGAGACATTTCCTTTGCGGTATTGAACTAACAGCAAACAGATAAACTCAGAATTTTGCAAATAGTTTCGGGTAAACAGCTCACAGTACCTGGACGAGAATCAGCATCTGGTAGAAGCTCAGCAAGAACTCATAGCGTTTATCAAAGCAGTGGCTCTGGATCATTCCAAAGGAAAGGTGGTGGATCCACAATAGTTTACGACCAGTGCTCCTCTCAGTGTAGAACTTCGTGAACAGGACCGTGTGCGCTTCCATGGAAGGTGGCAAAAATATTTTGTGCTCTGCAGCAGCACTTGATATGGGCCACGCCCCAGCTGTAAGAACATCGCAATGATATGACACAGCGTGGTGGAGGTCAATCGCAGATACGTTGGCTGCATTTTCGGAGCGCAGCTCGATATCCTTTTCTTCCATCCAAGCAGCGAAGGCATCCATTAATTCCTGTCGAACATAACGCTTGTTAGTTATGTCATTAGACAATATGACCGTGCAAATCATAAGTAAGTACCTTGCTCAACATTTTGTCCTTCAGCATCTTCTGCAGCTTTGACACGAAGTCGCACCCGCAAATATCGCGCAGCTTCTGAATAAGTAAAATCTCCATGTCGTTTGAAACAGAAGTGCCTACGTAAGAGGCGAAATTGACACATTAGTACTGCATAGCACAAGAAAGCATAACACCGGGCCAATACCTTTGATGAGCCTCTTCGCTAGAAACTTCGAGTAGTACTTCTTGAATATGTCTTTGTCATCGATGAGGCAAAACACCACACTGATGTTCTCAATCTTTTGTTCCAGCATATCATCCAGAAGTGGTGGTAGCATCAATCGGGGTGAACCGGGCAAAAGCAGAGCTCGGCTACCCCGTGCTTCTTGTCTCGTGACATTAAGCAGTGGGTGTATTTTGCTAGTAATTCAGGTAGTCGGGGGTGGGAATTGGCAAATGCTCTGCAGGCCTGGTTTGATAAATCCTTCAGTTAGCAACCGAGGTAATGATAATTGTTGAGCACAGAATAACGACGCACCTGGTCCAACGCTGTCCGCATCAATGGGTGGTAACCGAACGCGTCTTTGATTAAGTCGAAGTATTTGTTGCGAACTTGCACAAGAGCTTCAATGTAACTCTCCGGGTTTTTAGTTGCATCTTCTTGCTGGAATTTTTGAACGACCTCAAGACCGCTTCGCTCAATGTACTTCTTCAGGATATTCTGCTCATACAGCACAGCAATCCACCGACGATCATTAAACAGATCCTTCACAAAGGGCTGAATTCAGTAATATCAATCACCTTGAAAGACATGAGTGCGTTCTCGTTGGATAGCTCGGAGAACAGGGAGAACAAACGGTGAAGATCCTCCTTCTTATTGTTGATCAAGAAGTTCTCGGCATCTTCACAGATCTGATCAACATGTTCATCCACCAAAACGTGGCAGCAAGCTTGTCGAACTTGAATGACCGTTCTGAACCATAACGAGCAAATAAAATTAGTTGTCAATCAGTATCAGAGTACATACGGAAGCATACACGAACTCACGTTCGATGCAATCTTGACTCGCAGCGCTTTTGTTCTTGGTCGCACAGAAGCTCGGCCTCTCGCAAGTACTCTGAGATTGTCACCCTGGACAACAATTCCATCGCCCTGGCGGAGTAGTATCTGGCAGCATCCTAAAATCAGCAAAACTACGTAAGTTTGATTTGACTTCAACCTCGAAATGTTGCAGCTCCTACCTCTAGGAAAGGCTGCTCCAGTTCTTCTCGATAAAGGCTCATTTGATCCTGTCGGCAGAGACCCAAGCTGAAATACGTCTGCGAGGGGTACAACTCGCATCAGCCTGTTTTCCTCAATTCAAAGGCATCACCGCAATCAACGCACCTGCACCGTGCTGACAATGCAGTCGCCATCTTCAAAGCACTCGCTTCTGTCGCTTCGTGCAGCATGGAAAATATGGATAATCGCCTTTACCAGGCGCTTCTTGAGCTTGGAGAACACGATGTCGTGCCAAATGTGAAGCGATAGCTGCTCGACACATACACCACTTTAACAAACACATTTAACAAACACTCAGATGCTGTCCTTACTTCCGTGACGGGATATACTCCTGGAACAGGAGCTTGACCGGTCTCACAGTGGGAGTACGAGATCCAGTAGCGGTTCTGCACCATACAACCACGTATCTTAGTGAAACGTCTCCTAGAACTCAATATGTCTGTCAGTGAACCAACCAGGTAGCGGAAGAGCTCGGAAATGTAGTTGGTCCCCGTCGCGAAAGACTCGAACGAAGCGCAGTAGAGCTTCAAGAACTCTGGCTCGCCGTGGATGGCGTTCAGCTCCCTCAAAATGGCCTCCACGTGCTTCACCAGGAGCCCTCGCAGTCGGAAGAAGAGCATCTCGGCCTGTGGCGCCCCCGGGTTCGTGCAGATCTTGTAGATGCCCCTGCACGCAACAACAACATTCAGACGAAATGGCTTCAACGGACAGCGGTTCTGTACTACGTACGAGTACATCTCGAGCCACTTGGCGTTCGTCAGCGTCTGTGGCGTCCCCGTCACGAGCGACGCCAATGGCGGCTGCATCTCTCTCCATACATTCTCAAAGTTAACCTGCGCACAAGTTCAACCGACACAAATCTTAGCTTCTAGCGTCGAACAGGCGACAGCACACAGGCCACACACATACAGGAGCAAGGCCGAACTTACCGTCGAGGCCTTCAGCAGCGACATCTCCCCCTTCCTCTACGGCTGCTTCCAGGCGCTCCGCTTCAAGATCCGATACAAGTTGCAGTACTTGGATGCGGAATGGTCGGTTGCAACTTGAGGGGGAAACGTTTCCCTCATTCTGCAACTGACTTCAAAGACCATCACTCCTGATGATCGATCCTCAAGCAGAGTTGGCGCAGGTGGCGCAGGAGCTGCGAGAGGTGGAAGAAGACCTGGGCGTGTTGCTGCAGCGGCAGAGCGATCTGCTGGACCGCAAGAAGGAGCTACAGGAGTGCGAGCAGATCGGCGACGAGGACGCAGCCGAGGAGAAGCCAGCCACCGACTGGAAGGCGACGTTCCCGTGGACGGAGCAGATCCAGAAGCTGCTGACGGCCACAGTAAGAAGTGCAGAACCTGTATGGTCGTACTATTAGTGCTGACGTTGTGGTCGCTGCTAGTTCAAGTTGCCTGGTTTCCGGTCGGTGCAGGAACAAGTGATCAACGTGACGCTGTCCAAGCAAGATGCGTTCGTGGTCATGCGGTCCGGAGGAGGCAAAAGCCTATGCTATCAGCTACCAGCACTACTGGATGAGGTACAAAGTGTCTGCAGTTGGTGGAAATGTTGCACTTCTCATGGATATTTGTGTGCTTCTGGTAGAATGCTGGCTTCACAGTCGTCATCTCACCGCTGATCTCACTCATCCAGGATCAGGTACTGGATAAACTCTTGGGGGTGGAGATTGAGTTTATTGGTAACCAAGTATGCACGCAGGTGATGCTGTTTAATGACATTGCTGGTGAAGGAGCAGCGTGCCGACTGTCGGGGGAGCAGTCTCGTGCGGAAGCCTCGGCAATCTACAAGTCATTGCTGACCTCGGATAGCGCACTCAAGATACTGTTGATCACTCCTGAAAAGCTGATCAAGAGCAAACTCCTCATGTCGAGGTTTGAGAAGGCGTATCAGAGTGGACGGCTCAAGCGGTTTGTCATTGACGAAGCTCACTGCTGTAGCCAGTGGGGTCACGATTTTCGGAGCGTACGTAGCCGAAGGATGGATTAAATTCTGCAAATTATGTATGTTCACAGAGAGATGTTCGTGTCCACAGGACTAGTCGAAGTTGGGCATACTGAAGCGGCAGTTCCCGACAGTACCCATTTTAGCACTGACAGCGACAGCCACTCCACGTCTGGCTGCGGACGTGAAATCCATCCTTGAGATACAGAATTGCGTATCATTTCGGACGTCTTTCCTCAGAAACAATCTCCACTACGAGGTACGAACGATAAAAGTGCAGGCTTGCTACGATTGAAAATATCCATGATCACTGTTGATCTGATTCAGGTCATGGAGAAACCAGTGAAAGATCCTACAGCGATGGATGTCCTGGTCCGTCTTGTAAAGTCGTTTCCATCCAGTGATATGGGTATTGTATACTGCCTCACTAGAAAGGAAACAGAGCAAGTGGCACAGCAGCTTCGACAGGCGAATGTTCGTGCAGCATGTTATCATGCGTACATGGAGGACAAGGAGGAGACACATATGTCCTGGTTTCGCTACAAACTTCAAGTCGTGGTGGCGACCATTGCATTTGGCCTCGGCATCAACAAGCCAGACGTGCGCTTTGTTATCCATTTTACGCTTTCGAAGGTACGCAGTTCGACATGATAAATTGGTCATTGTCTTCGCTTATCGCTGTATGGATTTCTAGTCAATTGAAGGTTACTACCAAGAATCCGGACGTGCAGGTCGTGATGGCAAGCCTGCGCGTTGCGTCTTGATGTATAAGCCATCGGATGTGCTACGTGTTTGTAACATCGTTCAGGCCGAAGTCGGCGGGATGCAGAACATGAGGTCAATGATCAAGTACTGTGAAGAACTTTCACAATGTCGACAATCCATGATGGCAGCATATTTCGGGTTCGTATTGCGTGCATCTTGATCTAACTGTTGAAGTAAGTACATGTGTAGTGCGCTGCTGGTGAGCTCATTGTTATTTCGTTTTTTTCCTTCAGCGAGATATCTGAATCCGCAGCGATATGTGAAGGGGCGTGTGATAATTGCAAGCGTGATACTGATACTGAAAACACGATCGACTTGTCTGAACACTCAAAAGCTCTCATTTCAATTACCGAGGAAGCTAAGAGGATGTAAGTAATTCGTTATGGCTGTGAAGGCCAAGACTCACCATGGGGGAGTTAATGTTTTACAGGGAGAGGCGTCTGACGCTCAAACAGCTTATCGATGAGTACAAGTCCAGGAAATTTGCTCAGCAATGGACAGACCTAGCTCCTACGATAGCTTCAATGTCGCGAGCCGTGTGCGACAGCCTTGTCATCAACCTCCTGCTGGGGTACATATCGAGAAGGAACAGTGAAGGAGATTTTCAAGTACTAACACGTTCAATGTACGCGTATGTGTAGCAATGTGCTTCAACCCGAAATCAGTTACACGGCATACAACACAATTTGCTATCTGGTCCCTGGGCATCGAGCTCAGCATCTGAAGAAGGATCGATTTCAAATCCAACTTCCTCGCTGCCTCATGACTGCAACTGAAACTTCAGAGAGTACACTTCATGCGAAGCCATCGAAGAAAAGAAAACGATCGCCTGAGGTTATCGAGATTGATTAAGTCGATGCTGAGATTTGGAAAATGAATACGTTAAGTAGATATGACACTAACGAGCAGCCCATATTGCGTCGGGGTGGTGAATATTCTCAAAACGGCCCGTTGAAGCAGAAAGAAACCTGAGAGACTGCCACTGTCGGCTTGTTCTTATGTGTGGTGAGCCGTTCACGATACTGAAGACCGTAATTCACTGGGGTGCCTGACCGCGATGGAAGAGGTTCGGGCGGGGTCGGCGGTTTAATGGAAAGCTTCTGGCTAGAGTGGCCTAGCATCAACCGATGTGCTGCTGCTACTTGCATCGGACCTGGAACGACTAGCGGTTTTTATCAGCTGCCGCTGATAGCCACTGGGCTTTGTCAGTCCCTGAAAAGCCGAAGCAGTCTCGGCCAAGTTCTTTTTCTGAGCCCCTTTTAGTGGTGGTAGCGCCACACCGTTGCTGTCTGTTTCTGGCCGTCGATGCTGCAGTGGTGCCGAGAACCTCAACTGTAGCTCATCAATATACTGCTGCGACGCGGCCAACATTTTACGGTATTTGGAGCTCTGCTGTGCATTCAACGGAGGTGGATAGATGCGAACAAAATCAATCAGATGCTCGTCGTCATCGTCTACTGTATCGGGTTCAGCTTGTTGTTGACTATTAGCGATAACAGAATCGCGGGGTGCAAAGTCGTCGATGCGCTTTCCGTATTTCTGGTGGAGGCTGCGACTAAGTTCCTCCTGATTGTCTGCGTATTTGGTCACGATTTTGTCAAGGTGCCTTAGTCGATTCGAGTTAAAGTGTCCGTAGTAATTGGTCAGTGCTACACGAAGCTGGCTTGTGGTCAATGGAAGCTGCGTCAATTTATCAGATTCACAAGTTTCTTCAGTGGCACTCGTTCGTGGTGATGGTGGGATCAATGGCGGGAGCTCGGCGCGCTGATTGTCGCTTGGTGCAGCATAATTTGATGTTGACAATGAAGCTCCTCTGTAGAGCCTTTGCTGAAGTGCGCTGAACTGCTCCCTTTCGTATCTCTCCTTATCAGATGTAGAGATATTCAACAAGTCGAAGGTTTGAGAAATGAGCGGTTCCTTGACGTTCCAGTCCACAGGCGAGTCACAACCAAAGCTGGGTAAATGGTTGACCTCCAGCAGCCATGGCTTCAGTTGTTCATCCACTAGAACGTCCATTCCTAGCAGAGAGAAACAGCACGAAGAAGAAGATGGAGCCGAGGTGGAAGCGGACTCGGCCGGATCATCACCAGCAGCGCTGCCTCATCGTTGCTACTAACACTTTCAGAAGCACTGACGGGGCGAGCGCTCTTGCTGCCGTTATCGTCGCCCAAATTATTGTTGGCATCACTGGTCTGAGGCCCCGGTCGTGAAGCTGCATTTGTGCGTCGTGCATATTTCGCAAATGTGGATCGATACTCTTGAGCGAGAGTGGGTTGCACAGAGAGGATTGTCTTGAGGCAGATATCACCAATCTGCTCCCATAGCGTGTCAACACGGTCAGCGGGAAATATCTCTTTCAACCACGCGAGAAACCATCGCAGTGAGCGCTTGCTGCCTTTGCCGTCGGCGTCATCCCCTTTGTTCACTTCAAAGTTGTTCGAGTGCTTGTTCACGGCGTAATTGGTAAGGTGCATGAATCGGTGCTCCAGGTTATCGGCATTTGGAGTCACGTAGTCGGCCGTGCACATGCGAACCAAACCATCTTTGAAAATGTAGACGCGCAATGGAGAGCACGATGTTATCAGTACGTAAATGCGTAAGTCAAACTTTTGCCGTCAATCAGCAGTGGACGCGCTACATACTGCTGAGCAACTAGCACGTCTCCACGCGGAATCTGAGATAATTTGCGCGTGAGGAATACCCCGCGTCCTTGACACATGTGATCAGGCTTTACGATGAACGTGCGTGGGCTTTCTCCTTCCGAGTTAAAGTTTTGCTGGAAGTCGTACTGGTCAAACGGCAGAATCCACGTCCGGGGAACGAAGTCGTATTCGCTAGGAAACAGTTTCTTCATCCGCTCGAGGTTTCGGGCGAGCTTGGACTTGCATGCCAGGTTGGCCATTCCTGGGAGATGGTTCACTTTCTGGTACGGCAACAACGTCTTGAACGTTGGGAGGATGTCTGGCACGTCGATCCAATGGATATTGCACACTGACGGCTTGCCTTCGGGTTTTTCGTCCGTCACGAGCTTCCACCCACGGGCTCGAGCCACACGACGGACCACCTCATACCTGCATAAGGTCAGGTTCACTTGTACTCTCTTGGCCTTTCGCTTTGAGGTGCGTTTGCTCTCCATTTCAAAACAGGTTTTGAACTTCCAGGTTTCGTTGCTGTCGAGACAAAGAAGGCTTTCAGTCTAACACTGCGACGTCCCAGTCAAGAGTGAGCTGTGGAGCATTCACACTGCACATCTATTTGCGGGCAGCTCTCATGAGAGAAACCACAATTCTCTACACGCACTCTTCATCACTAAAAATACGAGAAGCAGCGATTACACTTCTTGCTCACAAAACAAGTTCAAAAGTGAGGCTACGATTTCAATGCAACGGTTGCAACTAAACACTGCCTCTCAAAGAGCACTCCGAATAATGGTGTCGAACTCTGGCTTGAGCGACGCTCCACCCACCAGGAACCCGTCCACGTCATCCAGTGCAATGAGTTCGCTGCAGTTGTTGCCATTTACCGAGCCTCCGTAAATGATCCGCACACCGTTCGCCACAGCAACCGACACGTTGGCCGCAATCCACTTTCGGAGCTTCTGGTGCGCTTCTTGAGCTTGCGCCGGGGTGGCCACGACGCCCGTGCCAATCGCCCACACCGGCTCGTACGCAATCACCACGCGCTCCACTCCTTCTCACTTATGTTCGCCGCCAGTGCCTTGGTCTGCCGCGTCAGCACATCCAGCATCTGGTTCGCCTTGCGCTGCTCCAGCGTCTCCCAATGCAAAAGATCACCTGTAGTCCCAGCTCCAGAGCCCGCTTGGTCTTCTTGGCCACGATCTCGTCCGTCTCGCCGTAGTACGCGCGTCTCTCCGAGTGGCCCGTGATGGTCCACGTGAGACCAAAGTCGACGAGCTGCTCGGCCGCGATCTCGCCCGTGAAGGCGCCAAGACCCGTGAGACTCACGTTTTGAGCACAGACTGCGATATTCTTCTGCAGAAGTTGCCGGACGAGGTCCAAGTGCAGTGAGGGAGGTGCCACCACGACGTCCACTTGAGAAGGGTCCACTGCCGCCGTGTTGAGGATTGTCACGAGCTCACGCACGGCGCTCTTGGTGCCGTTCTACGAAGAGAAGCAATTGCATCGTTAGCGTTGAGTATTGGACGAGTGGAGCAGTGGACGCACGCATTTCCAGTTGCCGCCGATGAGGAACTTGCGAGCCATTGGCGAGACGTAAAGACTGCAAAAGCGGTTGTGATACGGGATTGTGTGGCTGTTGACGTCAACGCAAGTTGAAGTGAATGTGTACTTGGGGTTTGTATGTTAATTTATGGAGTTTGAAAATGTGGCATAAAACTTGGTTGTGGCAAAAATGGCAGTTGCGAGTCATTTTCTCATTACCGGTAGTTTTTGAGGATAAAGCTACATGTACTTCGAATTTGTAAATATTTTGTGAGCTGGCTGTCAAACTCGCTGCATAATCTGATCAATGTCTTGTCGTTGCTGTTGAGCTTGTCTTTTGCGTACGTCTGCGTGAGTCAGTATTTCACCAGAGGGGGCTCACAGCAATCGAAACTACTGCCTTCGTTGTTGTAAAACAATCATTTGCTTTCGCGGAATTGAAAAGTTAACTCGTCGAAGTTGCACTTGCAGACTCCACAGCCAGTAGTGCTGTACGCAGGGATTGACAGTAGTTTGCTGAAATTACTGGTGCGCTACTGGTTACTGGCGAACTACTGGTCAAATTACTGCAGTAACCAGTAATTTGGGACGAGTGTAAATTACTGCTGCAACCACGCATCCCATTATTCGATATATAACTACTGATGGAGAAGCAAAGAAATACATCATTGTCTGCATGCCTGTAGGAGCGGAAATAAATAATAGAACACTCGGTAGCGAAGCAATACATTATTGCAACCTTCTTCACACGTAGCGATCTACAAGCAGCTCTCGACAGTCGCTACATCCCAACGCGTGCTGTTGATCTGTAAAAACAAGATCATTTCCAGCGTCAATGACGAGAGACGACGGCGTTCGTTGCGCAATACTGCTCGAGCCACACTGAACAGCCTGTCCACAATATTTGAAGTGGGCGGGAGGGCCTCGAGCAGCATATAGGAGGTCTTTTCTGAAGAAACCTTGCGACGCTTGAGCGTGCGTTCCGCAAAGCCTTCCGAACTCGCTGACGCTGGCTCTGACATGGTTGCACGCGCACGCAAGAAAGGATCGAGCGCAGCCTCTTCCGCGCTCGTCAGCGATACTGTCAGTCCTTCGAGAACCTTGACCACAGCCTGCTCAAAAGCAGCGGAGTGGACAATATCTGCATCAGGCGCTTTTACATAACACAACACGGTAGTTGCATAATATCCCAAAACAAACAATCTGCATCAAGTTGCGTACCGAGATAACTGACGAATGTCGGCCGAACGTCCAGAAGGGCGTCAAATAGGATACGCGCATCTAGGAGCGTCAGGTCCTTTGCCTGGAGGCGATTGGATACAGACTGCACGTCTCGCAGGATCACGAACAGCGCCTCCAGCTTGCGGTGGGTCGCGCGTGAGGGAGAAAGTCGGCCAGTTCCTCGTCGTCGGCAGAAATGAACTCGCGCAGCTTAAAATTGCGTTTAAGCATCGAAAATGAGGACGACCACCGCGTGTCCTGACGCAGCACAGCAACCAATGGGGCCTTACCGTATAATACTTCTTTGATCCGACAACATCTTATATCCGACAACGCCCAGCAGCCAAAAATTAAATCACAGCAAATTGCACTAGTGAAAACTACTTCTTTTATCCGACTGTACCACGAGTGTACCAATATTACGGATGTCACCGCCATTCACTGCACTCTTGCAAGTGCACAACTTGCTCCGTGACCAGGAAGGCCGTCACCGTCCCAATTAGATGCTGCCGCTTCTTCGCAACACGCTCGATGCGATGTTCTACCAAAAGGAGCGGTTGTGGAGCTGAATAGCGGAGCAGGGCAACCTTAGTGACGGGAAACCCTGGGTTCTCATCATAATTGGCCGCCCCTGGGGAAAAGGAGCCCTTGTAAGGCAGCTCAAGCTCCGCACCGAACCCTGCCGGACTGTGCTATTAATAGCAATTACCCAAGAACAACATGTCAGCAATGTTAGCGAAGTTCTACATGGGCTCGGCGTTCGCTTGTAGGATAGGCATGTACCCCTTCCCTCCAGAACGCGATTATGCCAACCAATTTTCATTTTGACGAGTTTTTCTTTAAAACAGATTTTTGACAATCATATCGTACGAAGATTGCAAGCTTGCCAACGCTCACTTGCCCTACACCTATTCGAAGATTTGGTGTCGGATCAAAGAAGCATTACACGGTAGCACTATTTTCGGAGACGAAAATAAATCACCATTTAGTCTCAAAATTTAGTCCAAATATACAAACCGTAAATAGCCAGATATATATATATAAACCGTAAATAGCCATATATATATATAAACCGTAAATAGCACGTACCGCAACTTAGCCGCTTGCTTGAGTTTTCTCAGCTTCCGCGCCAGATGCTGCATCTCTTCCAGCAAGTCTTTGTAAGGTGCCAGGTACTCCCGCACAGCCAAGTTCAGTCGGTGACTTGCACAACCGACAAGTGGCACGCTGAGCAGATTGGCGAGCCGCTTGTTGACAGCGCAGTTGTCACCGACAAAAAACGACAGCCAGCAATAGATTTACCAAAAAATGGTAGAAATCGCATGATAGCCGCCATAAGACCCTCGGCACTCTGTTGGTCATCCGGCTCGTCCATCACTGGCGCAAGTGACAGAAGCTGGTACTATGTCCCAGCTTCCGTCACGTAGCAGCCGAAAACAGCCAGATAGTGTTCCGTTCCGTGCGTCCACCCGTCCAGGATGAGGCCATACTGCTCAGGCATCTCGTTGCCAATGACCTTCTCCACCGCCTACGCCACTGCCTCCATGAGAGAGGTCAAGGTGGTCACTGATATGGGTCAAGGCTCGTGTACCTGGCCAGCAGTCACAAATAATTAGGCACAAGAAATCACTCAAAATTAACCACGAAAATAATTACCGGCGTGTTTCCTTGGATTCGCAAAAGGAAAGGGGAAGGTTGCCAGTGACGACCCACCTGAGCCAGGCACACCGGTTCGATGCTTTCTGGCTCACCCACGGCACCAGTGTGCCGGTGGCCGCGACGGTGGCGTCACGCATGTCAGCCTCAAAGGTCGGGTGGGTTACCTTGTCATGGGACACCAGATTGGTGTACCCAGTCTTGGGTGTGTGCTCGCGGCACTTGCTGCAAACCTTGCATTGGTAGTACCCCGTGCTATCTCCCTCCTCGTCCAGGCAGGGCTTGAAGAAGAACCGGGCAATCTGCCTGGGCGAGAAGGTGGGCTGCAGAGAGGCAGCTGCGAGGAGGTTGTCGGTCATGGTGGAGAGATGGGCGGGAGCGCTTGCTAGACTTGATGCTTGTTCTAAAGTGAGTTGTGGGGCTCAAGGTGAGATGCTAAAGCGAGGTGAATGGCCATGGCAGACCCGTCGAGATGACTGGTGCAGAAATAAAGTACTGCTAGTTGGATGTGGTCCACATAAATATCTTATTTTGGGGGCTTTTGTAACGGGGTTACATGGAGGTTACGGTGTACCCACCTTCCTCTCCCTAAAACAGTACTCTGTACTGGATAGTGATTAGATATCAGTAGACAGCTTCACAACCACTGGTTGGATAACTTAGCTTCACTATGCTAGATAGTGAAGCTTATACATTACACCGAAGGCGGCTTGGCCTGCAGATAAGAACAAGAATACAGTTTACGTTTAGCAACAGAGGTCACAAGTCTTGGGTTAAGACTACATCGACTATTGAGGCCTAGAGATCGGATATCTCACAGGCCTGACTTGTTCTCGGATAGAACAAGGTTCTCAACCGTAATACTAACAGAAGTTGAAAAGGTGTAATGTTTTTCTAATCACGAACGAGCAGGAAACTATTCAGTTTGCTGAGTTCCGAGTCTCTAAAACAAATTATGGAGGCTACAGAACTTCTCAATTTTACCTTGATTTGCGGCCACTGACATGTTTATGATTTTTACTACACACTAACTGTAAAAAACATGTACAGTTAGCTATACTGTACGCGTACACGGCTCACCCCTACCTCGAATTTCTGTTTGTTCGAAACTGCTCCGAAGGATACCTCACTCGTTTCAGACAAAAGTCACAGCAGTGTCGCTATTTCTTTATAGAATGACGGCGGCCCTGAGTTGCCCTTCTCTTGACCACCCGAACTAAGAGTTAATTCTTACCAGTCGCCATTGGTAGTGTCTGACGCCAACACAAGACACAAGTACTCGAAAATCCCATTAGCTGTGCACATTACAGCGAGATGCGTCTCCACTGCGTACAAATACTTGAGATTGGCCAGCTACAGACTGCCAAAACACGTCACCAAAGGCGTCAATGTCAAAGTGAACGCTAGAGCGTCCTTTAAACTCAACGTTGATAGTAATGCTCGTAAATGCCGGGCAAGCCTTAAAGATCATGTCAAGGTTCTGAGCTCGCCGCCCATAGCAGCGCTTGCAGGCCGCCACCGTTTCTTCGCCGCAGACTTTAAAGTACTCTTTCCAATTCCACAGCAGGTTTGGTCCAAGACGAAGTGTTCGTAGCTGCGGCTTGGGATATGCGCCAAACCCTCTGAAAAACGGGTCTGCGAACGACACCACGGCCCATTGAAACTCTCGCAGCCCCACACACTTGGCGCTGAATTTCTCCCATGTATCTAACGAGATCATCCACTGATCCTCGCACCTAATCTCCTCATAATCACGCATGACGCGCTCCATTCCGTTCAAATGCTCGATGTTCGGACAAAACTGCGTCACACTCTCGACAAATTCCGTACTGGAACGGAACCGCTCAACATCGATCCTCGTGGGCAGCGTCAACTGTCTCAATCCTCCATGACTACCTTTCAAGTACCACTGTTCCAATGAGCTGTAAATTGCTATAAGCATGTTCTTACTCCTCGCCCCTTTAGCGACCACCTCCAGTTTGAATTTCCGAGGCAGAACCAAAATTTCCATCTGCAGGCAGAACTTCCCGCCGCAGCCAAAATTGGCGGTAGATGGCCGCTCCCTAAAAAATGGCACCAGCTTCAGATCCAGTAGTCGGAGCCCTGGTAAAAGCACAAACAATGTGTCCCAGAACAATTTCCAGTCCAAGATCAAGAGCTCCGTCTCCTTGGTCGGAATCACAAAGTGCGAATATCCAAAGTAGCTGCCGGATTTTCAGATGTTCACGCGGAAGTCGCGGACATTTCACCCTCGCAGCAGAATTTCACGGCGCATGGTCATAATTTCGGCGCTAGTGGCGTATTTCAGGTGGATCTCCATCGTTTCCTGTTTAAACTGCGCCATGAGCTGCAGCAATGCGTGTAACCAGCTTTTTAGACACCAACCCGACGTTCTTGAGGCATGTTGGAGATAGTAAGCGCTCGGCGGGGGATAAATCCTGCGAGAAGTTATGCACCGCGAACTCCAGCACATGCGAGAAGAGCGGCAGCGGCAGTGACGCCATCGGCATCGGATACTGTTTTAAAAGGCAAAACGTCAAAAGGTGTATGCGTCTGAAACGTTTTGTCAAAAGCAGATAACTTGCGTCAATAGGTGTATGTAGAATTTGTCGGTAGTGACAGTATGTGTTGAGGTAGAAACCTGTGTCACAACGTGTAGGAAGCCAAGTTCATGATGTCATTAGGTGTTTTGATTTTTAATCAATATGAATGGCTCCGAACAGCTCCCCAGCGGGTTTCGAGGCCACAACAAGCGTACATGTACGCAGCAAGCATACATGTACGTTTAGGAACATCAAAGCAACGTCTCTCAGTCGCTATTGATCGTTAGTGAAGTCATTTTGCTCCTGCCATTATTAACGTTGTTGTCTGAACATTGTTTAACCGCGAAATTGCAATCAATCCCTCACTCGCACATAGAAAGCGGTTGATTCATAAACCATATAAACCAGCATAACATAAGTATGGGAACACGGTAGAACACCGCGATATCAACATATTGCAGGTTAAGCACTCTCATTGTCTATATGCTTTATTATTCTGGGTTTGAAGTGTCTTACTGCGATCCTTTGCTGCAGCACACATTTGTCCCGCACATGCATCTAAACCATATAATACGCGGAGGCGATATTACCGTCTCCGTGTACGTCGGGACTGCCCTCTTCTTCGACATCAGAGTCGTTGCTGTTAGTCTCTCAGTCACAATATTGCGGCATGTGGGGTTGTGGGAACAACCGGTTCCTGCCGGAAGCCCTGGCTACCACCAAAACATGTGCCAGTACCTATGTGTGCTCGGCTCAAACATGGACAAAACAACACTCTGACGATTACCGTCTCCGGCTGTGAGTCACAACCACAACTTGTGACAGTGACACACAAAAAAGCCAAAATGATTTGTTTACCAACTCAAGATTCGGGAATTCGGGAACCTATCCAATCACATAATAAAATTAATATCCCACTCAATAAAATAACACATATTTGGATGGTGAAGCGTCCAGCAAGTCCGTTGGCGAAGCTGCGTCACCCTACGTCTTGCACTGCCAACATCAGTACGAGATCCTCCATCGTCGTTACCGGGATGCGTTGCAAGTGTCCGCGGACTACGAGCGTGCAGTGCGGGAGCGCCTCGACAACTCGCGGTGGTCGAGGCACTCCGGGATCAGCTGCGTGTTACTCGAGAGGTGCGTGACGAGGAGGCAGCGAGCCGACAGAAGTTCGAGGTGTATCTCGGCAACCCATACCGTTTGAAACCGAGCAAGGAATGGGGTGCGGCATACATGCGCGATGAGTTGAGGCCGCTGATGGAACGCGTGAAGCAAATGCACCCATCACTCGGTCTAAACGCTTCGATAATTGGGCTGTCTGGAGACAGCTTTTCCAGGATGGACATGTTCACGCTCAGTTGGCGCCTCGGGGACTCCGACAGAGCAATGTTCTGGAACTCGGACGACGACGAGAGCTACAGCAGATACGGAGACCTTAGCGTCCACTTGCCAGCCGAGCTTATGGACCTCTTGAATGAGATGCTCGGAAGCAACTCCGATTTTTGGAGAAAGCGACTCCGACACTGGCGAATACATCGAGGAGGAGGTGGACGTCAACGACATCGACTGGTAAGTTTCACAAGGAATGCCATGCCGTTGATCGCTATTAATGGCATGGAATTCAACATCATCATAATTATGAGGCAAGTGGTGATAATGGTCGCCAACACTTGCAGCAGCAACAACAGTCGCTGCGACCGATGACGCAGTTTCAACCAATAGAATACCAACAGAGTTGACAACCCCAAGCTGTTGGCAGCCACAACTACGATTTTTCTGTGTGTAGTGTGCGAGCGAATGTCACACTTCGCGCGTGACATTTCGCGCGCAACTTCTAGCCACCATGCCCCGAACAATCAAGCGGGAGCGTTTCCTGCGAAAGCTCCGACGTACCCTCAGATCATGTCGCCGTACAGCTTCCTTTCGGTACCTGCTGGAGGTTGACGACGTACTGGAAGATGAAGTCGACGAGCATATTGAGATGCAGTACGAAGACGTTGCCTGCTCTCGATACGCTTTTCGAAGTGAACGGTACCGCAAACGTAAGGATAAGTGGAAAGGATACTTGGACGAGCATGGCGATCTTAATGACGAGGAGTTTCTCGGTCATTTTCGCGAGAGTCGAGGGACTTTTGCGGCCTTACTGGACCTTATTTGTGACAAACCTGTCTTCCGACCAACTGGGCGTCGAGGTTTTCGTGGGGGCGGAGCTGCATCTGCTCATACTGTTGAAGTTTCTCGGGAGTTTTGGTAACGAAAACGCGTCTCCAAAATTCGCTCACTTCTTCGGTGTGGGTAAAGGTTTTATCAAGAACTACGAACGGCGTACGTGCTGCCCGCTACTCGAGCTGCAGGACAGTACAATCACATGGCCAGATCGAGAGGAGCGCGAGATCATCGCTGCTCGAATCCAAGAGAAATTTGATTTCGTTAATTGCGTTGGCCTCGTGGATGGAACTCTGCTACCTCTGGAATTCAAGCCTAGCCGAAACGGCGAAGACTACTTCTCTAGAAAATATGGCTGTTCACTCAATGCCCTCGTAATTTGTGATGATGTTGCTCGTGTGCGTGACGTCGTCGTCGGCTGACCAGGAAGTGTTCACGATAATCGCGTCTGGACTACGAGTCGAATCTGCAGAACCCCAGAAGTATTTTTTGATCGCAACCAGTACCTTTTGGGCCATTCAGCGTTTCAGTCGTCGGCTATCATGGTTCCTACCTTTAAGAAACCGCCGAAGAGTGAACTCGATGTACATCGCAAATACTTCAATACACAAGTTGGCCAAAGCACGAATCAAGACCGAGCATTGTATTGGTTTGGCAAAGACGAGGTTTCAGTTTCTTCGTGGAATTCATCTGAAGAAGAGTATGCAGCGGTTGCTTCGCCTGATCACGTGCGCTTTCATTCTGCACAACCTTTTAATTTTGAGTCGATACCAGAAAAGTGGAGAGAAGCCATAAAGGCAAATGGAAATGGATTAGATGCAGATGATGAGCTCAACCAACCTGTCAGTCAAGCAGCGCGAGATGATGAGCGTCGGAAGCAGTTATTCCACTATCTCCTGGAGATCCGCGGGTAGCAGGGAGGGGCAACTCGATCTCGGTTGAGGGTACTCCTTCTTGGCGAAGCTTGTGGCGCTCGCGAAGCAGAGCAATCTTGCGGCTCATTTCACACGATTCAGATTGGGCGCGCAAATGAATCGTTCTGGCTGTCGATTCTGCCACCCGAGCCAGCAGCCTTTTCTCGTTCTAATTTTAATGTCTGCAACTGAAACTCCTTCTCTTAGGCGAGTTGCCTCTTCTTCAAGTCTGCAAGCTGATAAGTAGTCGTCAGCTCGTCCGCGGTGTCTTTATTTCTTTTGTTTGCCGAACCAATCGAGCGCGGACTATTTGAGCGACGTTTACGCTCATTACCAGGTGGTTTGGAGCGAGACGCACCCGTTGGCGGCACTGGAGATAATGCAACAGTTGTCTCGGTGTTTGGTGTCTGTAATGACTTCGTGCTCGACAACTCCAGCGCCGTTACCGCCGCTACTCCCACCGGCTCGTCGGACACGTTTGACGAAGAATCTTCGTCGTCGCTGCTTTCGTTGCTGGTCGCGAGGTTATCCGTGTTCAGCATCAACGCGGTTGTGCTGGCTCGGTCAATCATAATTTCGTACAGGTCATAGTAGTAGGAACAGCGCGCGGTTATTGCGTCACGGAGGCTCTTCTCATCTTCGACACCTTGTCCGGTGGCCCAAGCCAGTCTGCAGCAGTTTTAAAAGACTGTTCGAGGTTCAAAATCTTGGATTGGATGTCCTTCGCAGACCGTGATGACACCACACGAAGTAATGAAACGCACGACTTCAGCAGCAATGGTCGCTTTGGTTTCACCGTGCTGGGCATCTTTACCACGATAGCGATTATAGTTGTCTCCAGTAGTCATCCAATCAATCAAACAACTAACGGAGCTGATGCTTGGTGTTGGGCCGTCGTTGTGCCAAGCCACTCGTTTCTTGACACTGGATTGGGGCTCTTCAGGTTCTCGCAAGGCCTTTTTCATTGCATTGAAGCAGCGCTTCCGCACACTGCGACGAGAAGATCGTCACTGTCGCTAAACTTGGCCAATAGACAAAACAGGCCTGATGGATCTTGTTATCGCACTTTGTGCTGTTAGAGCAGAGCAGCAGTGTCGCGTCCTCCGTAGTCTCCTTGACGACCTTCCTGCACAGCTTCCACTTGCATACAGACGCCATAGTCCAGAGCACGCGGAGTTGCGCCTCGTGGCCCAGAGAGCTGAAAGCTGAATGGTACGCACACGCTCATTCAACAGCCTTGTTAGCCGTGCTAGCTGCAGGGATGAACGACCCCCACCATTGAATCGACGTACCTCGTCGCAGATCGCACATCACAGACTAGATCCACGGGGCCACCACGTTGCGCAACAGCACCAGTTGAAGCGCTGTTCGAGGCGCTGACGCGTGTGACCTTGTACACTACATCGCAACTGTGGCCGTGGTTCAGAGACGACAGAAAAATATGGTCCTGCTGCTGCGAGAGAAAAATGAGCTGTCCTGTGTCGATTTCGTGGCAGGAACGCGAATTTTATTCGGCCAATCACGTTTCACCATTTCCGAACAAAAACGTTGTTGCTGCTGCCAGAGTTGGCAGCAGCAACAACGTTTTTATTAAATAAAAAATTATTTTTATCACCACTTGCCAATCACTTGACATTGAAGCTCGGCTATTTTGCTTCGTAATCTATTTTTCACTTGCCATTTGTAGTGTCACTAATACGGGGTAACCAAATGACGCAGCGAGCGGCTCATAATCCAAAGTTCGTCATGGCCGCCAAGTCGCTCAAGATCATGTTTCTAGGCGCGCCTGGGGCCGGCAAAGGCACATACGCGTCTCGCATCGCGCCTATGCTGCAGATCCCCACCATCTCCACGGGGACCTGGTGCGCCACGAAATTAAGACAGGCACAGCACTAGGTGCCAAAATTAAGGTGCGCGGTATTTTACGCTTTCTTATTTTCGGGTCCGCAATAGTAATGCTGTGTGTTATTATCATTATTACTATTTTAAATGACAGGAGTACAACAACAGCGGCGCCTTAGTACCGGACCAGATCATTCTGGACATGATGGAGCAGCGTCTGGCGCTGGAGGACGCCCAGCGAGGCTTCATCCTCGATGGTTTCCCGCGTAACCTGCCCCAGGCCGAAGCTTTCCAGCAGGTAGCCAAGCTGGATTTGGTGGTTAATATTGACCTACCCCAGTGGATCCTCACGGACAAGATCAGCGGCCGACGGTGAGTCGGTAATTTATTGTAGTAATTGGAGGGTTTTGCTGATTTTACTATTTTATTTTACAGCGTGTGCACCAAGTGTGGAGATGGCTACAACGTGGCCTTTATTAACAAGGGAGAGTACCACATGCCACCTCTGCTGCCCAAGGTGGAGGGCGTGTGTGACTCGTGTGGCTCGGCGTCACTCGTGCAACGTCCGGATGATTTGCCAGAGACGGTCAAGCAGAGGTACCGCTGGATGTGTTTTTAGTTTTTGTGGGGTGTATTAAGTGTTGGTGTTTTTGTGGTTTTCAGGTTGGAAGTGTACAACCAGGAGACGGCGCCGTTGATCGACTTTTACACCAACCTGGGCAACCTGAGGACGTTTGAAGTGAAGAAGGGGTTGGCCGATCTGGACAAGCTCGTGGACCTCATTAACACGGAGCTCAAATTGTAGAGCGGGATACTGCAGGCTCAAGTAAGTGGGAGAAAGTATCCTTGTCGAGCAAAATTTTGTTTTGTTACGCTTGCTGTGTCCTCGTATGAGCAGCTAATGAACGGGTACCAAAGGTTTGCGTCCTTCTGTTGCTGCTGTTACTGTTGGTTCGTACACTTTAGTTTAGCAGGTCAAGCTCCTGTCGCAACAGGGCGAAGGCACTACTGGCGGTGCTCGACAGGTGCAACACACGGATTTGGCGCAGGTACTCTTGAGCTGTGTGTGTTTGTTTGTCAGTAGTCTGGCCTCGCTGCTGGCTTGAATCGACCTCATCGAGCCACGAGCTCGCTTGCTCAATTTTGGAACGAAGAACGAACAAATCGCCCGGTGAAATGCAGACGCCGAGGCTGTTTGCGAGCACCATGGGCTTCAGCTTGGTTATGCATGCACGCAGGGTGTCGACGGGGCAAATTCCCTGCGTTGCCAAAGTTTTCGGTGCAGCAGTCAAAGCAAGCAACGATGACGGTGCAGCTGGTTCAGTCATCGCAACGGCATTGCTCAGCTCCTCACAGAGAGTGGCCTTACACAGCGATATGGCTTCGGCAGAAAGGCCCGTTTCATCGCCAGCAACCTGCAGGCGGGTTGTACGATTATTCGAGTTGTCGGAGATCACAACTGTCAAACAATCTGCTGCATCGATCTCAAACGCTATCTCCAGCTTCAAAATCAAGGGTGCCGAAGCACGACTTCCGTCGATAAGCACCTGCCCCATGCAATGCTCCAACGGCCTCGGGTTGGTTCCAGGATTGTGACTGTCGTCTTGCTCGAGTAAGCCTTCGAGGACGTCGAACGCAATCTCACTTTGGCAACTTGCATAGTACACTCGAGCTTGCCGAGTTGGCACAGGGATGCTGGGAGGCACTATCACGAGCGTGTCGCCACTGGAACTGCGAATACCAAGCGCTAGTGGCGTCGGTTCCTGCAAAATGAGGGAGTCTACACTTCGTGCTGCAATGATTGCGGCACCAACCGCAGTCGTATGCTTTGGTAAATCGACGATGCGGTCACGTTGCTGCGCAAAGCAGTCTTCAAGAACTTCACGCATCTTCGGGACTTGCATCACCCCTCCAGTAACCAAGATCGTGTTGATGTCTTCTTTTTCACGTTTGCCAGATGAAGAACTTGCTCGATATCGTTGACTATACGATCCCAGACTGCAGTTCGACATAAATTCTCGAAATCCACTCGCTATGCTGCTGGTAAACCCAGCAACCCCTCCACTCGCTAGAGTAGAAGTACGGGCACCACGACGAGGCTGCCATGGAGGAAGATCAATCGTGGCTTGCTGCGATGTCGAAAGGATTTTTTGTGCTAAGATACAAGCACGGCGAAGTCGTCGGCAGAAAGCTGGGCTTGCCGTCTTTGGTGAGTTATCGAACGCTCTCGCTTCGCTGGCAAAATGCTCAAAAAGACGATCTGTGAGAGCTTCTCCTCCTGTTTCCAGATTGCCTATCGTGGCTTTAACATGAACTTCGAGTCGTGTCGACGACTTTCCTGGCCCATTTGTACTACGATCGAAACCCAACCGAGCTATCGTGACGTCCAAGCTTCCACCACCGCAGTCTGCCACTGCAACTGTTTTCTCAGAGATGTAAGCGTTATGGCCGTTATTACCACCAAGCGACTCTGCGTTGGCGACAGCGGATGCGGTGGAGGATATCACAAGCCGCTTAACGTGCAGACCAGCAATATTACACGCATCTTGAAGAGCTTGACGCTGTGTGCGATTGTAGGCCGCTGGTACACTCACAACAGCTCCGACCACGCGTTTACCCGTGAAGTCCTCGGCGCGCTGTTTGATGGTGGATAAAAGCATGGCAGCAATTTGCTCAGGGTACGCTAGATCCGGAGAAGTGCCTTGGGCTGGACACTCAATGAGAGCTTTATCAGCGGCCCCTGCATGAACAGCAAAAGCCCATCGAGCTACGTCTTTTGGTGGTAGTTCTTCAACCTTCTTACCCAACAGCAGAGTCAGATCATGAAAAGTGTACGGATGTCCTGCCTTGGCTCGACTAACCGCTTGAAGCCCGACCTCCCATTCCCCGACATGAGAACCAACGCCCATCGACACGTAGCTTGGTAAAGAGAAACAATCTACCGGGTTCTGTATCTCCAGGGAATCAACGCAACGGTGCCGTCTTCCGCAGCAACAGCAGCCTCACATTTTGTACGACCAAAATCAATTCCGATGATGCAGCCGACAGTGTCACTCGAGTTGTCCGTAGCACTCTCGGGCGAGGGTGTAGTCTCGACATCACTTGTTGGTGCCAGATCGTGTGGACCGTTGCCTCTCCGGCTAATTGCCATGGTCATCAATCTCCCGTTAGGAAAACGCAATGTGAGATAGGCTTTCGTTAGCCTGATCAAGTCACATCAGTCGCAATCCATCAAGTGAGTTAACGGTAAGTTCACTCCTCAACATTGGCGCTAGAAAGCAATTGTGAACAATGGTGACAAGGAGTGGGAGGCAACGAAGATATTCCTAACTTTAGCGGCGTGCTGTTTGTGAGGCGAAACATCCGATGGACGTTTCCTTCTAGGGATGCCCCGCAGGTAACGACAATATAACCAGTCTTCACCAACTGCTTACTGGCAATCTTGTAGCGTCCTGAGCCATTCTACACGAGTACGATTGATCTGAAGCAGTTCGACTGAAGTCATGACAGCCGATGGGAGCCGTCGAGAGCGCGTCGAGGGGCAGGACTCGGTCAAAGTTTGTGTACGCATTCGACCTCTTAGCTCCAAGGAGAAGCATGAGCAAACCAAGAGCTGTATCCGGATCGCTGCCTCTTTCGACGGGTTGTCGAGTAGTAGTTCGGTGTCATCCCGAGGTGGTGGTGACGGCTCGAACAAGAGGCCTCAACAGCTTATCGTCGGGAAAGACCGAGCGTTCACCTTTGATAACATCCTGGGAGTCACCAGCTCGCAAACGGTTAGTTGATCGCACTTGGTAACAAGAACTTGAATGTTGAGAATTTGCAGCTAACACGCGATTGTTTCCGTGTGTGTATTTCTGCAGGAAACTTATCGTTTCTGTGTGGAGCCGCTAGTAGATGGATTCTTGGAGGGCTACAATGCTACAGTGTTAGCCTATGGTCAGACAGGAACCGGCAAGACGCACACAATGGCTGGCTCTGGTTTCGATGCTCGGGGCCATGAGAAGAATGGAGAACTGCAAGGCATCATTCCCGCGTAAGGGATCAGGTTGGGGTCTTTGCATTGGACACAGGCTAACATTGTCGTTATGCTATCTGATCGTCAATTTTAGGTGATCAAAGCCGTCTTCAAGAAGTTGCTGGGTGACAGCAGTGACAATCAGCGCCGATTTGAACATACGTTACGAGTCGAGTACGTTGAAATCTACAACGAAGAACTTCGCGACCTACTCCATCCGGAGACCACATCGAAACAATTGGCAATTCGTGAAGACGGCGAAGGAAACATTGTGATTGCCGGAGTGAAATCGGAGCTCGCGGATACCAAAGAAGCAGTATTCAGGCATTTGGTTGTCGGCGGAGCATCGCGTGTCACTGGAAGCACACTGATGAACGAGCAGTCAAGTCGCTCTCACGCAATTTTCACTTTGCTGCTGGAACAGCGCGACATAGCTTCAGGCACCCGACGATTCTCGAAATTCCATCTCGTAGATTTGGCGGGGTCGGAGCGCGCCAAGCGCACAGGTGCTGTTGCAGGTCGTTTCAAAGAGTCTGTGAGCATTAACCAAGGCCTTTTGGCACTTGGAAATGTAATCAGCGCACTGGGGGATGATAAACGACGCATTGGGAGTGCCGGGAATGGCAGCGGCACTGTTCATGTACCTTATCGGGACTCAAAGTTAACACGGCTGTTGCAAGATAGTCTCGGCGGCAACGCTCGCACTCTCATGATTGCTTGCGTGAGTCCTGCAAGCGTGAACTTTGAAGAAACACTCAACACGCTCAAGTACGCGAACCGAGCGAAAAACATCAAAAACAAAGCTATCGTAAACGACCGCGTCGCGAGCGAAGAAAAACGACTTCGCAACGATGAGGAGGTATCGCGCATGAAGGATGAAATTGCGAATCTCCAGACACAATTGCAGCAGCAAAAGACTGTGACTCCTCCATCGCGTCCACTGTCTCGACCATCCTCGTCGTTGGGGAGGAAGGAAAAGCGCACAGATCATACCCAGGAGCTGGTGACAGTGAGTAACGAACTAGACCAGGCGACAAAGTGCGTGAGATTGTATGGCGAAGCTGTGGAAAGCATTCGCACATACTCGATGGAGGCGGCTACTCTCCTGGTGGCCATGGAGCGCGAAATCAAGTCACTAGGACGACCAGTTCAGCAGAGACTGAACGAAATCGTGAAATTGCTAAACGCATCCATCCAGACTGCAAATGGGAGTCACATAAATGCTAAGAAATTGCTGCCGCCCACGTCACGACGCCGCTCAAAGCAAGATATTGATCCTGCAAGTCATGAAAATGACATCGCCGAGCCTGAAGAAGAGACCGTGGTAGTCCAAAACCTCCGCCATGAACTTAAGGAAGCCAAAGAAAACTTGACACGTGACGAGCAAATATTCGAGATGAAGAATACCGACATACAGCGACTGCAGGCACTACTCATTGAGGCTAAGGGTAAGAACGAGAAGCTTATTCAGCGTGTGCAAGAGCTAGAGCGAGGTGGGCAGTTGTGGACGAATTCTGATCTCCTGGGTCTAGCAGTGGTGCTAGATACAGCGAATCTAAGTCTCAATCTCCACGCGACACCGAGCGACAGGAAAGAAGAGTTCGAGTCGCGTAACTACGGCTTCACCAACTAACCAAAGCTCTCGATCGTCTTCAAGAAGTGGAAGTAAAATTTATCGTCGTCACGTGGACTATTCACGCGGCGTGGAGGTACAGCAGGATACGATGGTGATGAAGACGAGGTGATCATGGATACTCCTGAGGAGAACGACAGTATGGAGGGGTCAAGGATGCCTACGGCCCCGGGCAAATCAAGAAATGGGGGTGCAGCTGGGTTTGCACGTCATGCTTCAAGCAGCGGGGAGAGCAGCCGTGGCGGTCAAACGTCAGGGTCTCGTCTGAAAACGAGTGAAGCTATTGGGAAGCTCGAGAGCACTATCACTGCTCTGCAGTCGAAACTCGAGGAGCTACAGAAGAAGAATGTACGGTGAGAAGCGGCTTGCGTCGGTTTGGTAGTTTGTCTGTAATGCTCGTTCTAACTCTGTTGTTTGGTGTAGGAGGAACTGCTGGATACCCGGGAAGAATCTACCAGGCGCTGGGCGTTGAGCGGCAGAATTACGAGCGACAACTCAGCGAAGCTGAGCACTCGATTGAGGCGTTAAAACGAGATAACCAAGTTCTCGAAGACTCAGTGCTTGATCACAAACACAGCGAAGCCAACGAGGATGCTGGGTCAAGATCAAGTACGGTAAACCCTCGGCATAGCCTCAGTGCTAAAGAAACGAGGACAAGCATCGAGCATGAACGACCAAGTACATCATCCTCGAGCAAGTCGGGTCGCCCACCAACTGCGAGGAAAGCTCGCAGCAGTGGCCTAATTGACAAGGACGCTATGCTATCTGCCTTCGAAGCCAGTGTGAGCCAGATCATTGAGTACCATGCAGCTCGTCGTGAAGTGGTTCACTTGCTAAAAGGTAAGAAGGAAGCCGAGCATAGCAGAAGTGAGGCAGCTCGACGTGTCAATGCACTGGAGATGCAGAAAATGCGACAAAGCTTGGGGGTGCGCGAGAGTATCTCCGATTTGTCCAAGTCTCTGCATATATTGGACGAACGAATGCAAGCCGAGGCGAAATCGCTTGAAGAACTAGAGCGGCTCAAAAAGCTACGGCTGCGCGCGGAGCAGAAACTTGCAGCGCTGCGTAGAAAGGAAGAGCAGGCAGATTTCCTGGACAGCGAGGCTCAGCAAGAACTTCAGGATCTTGAAGAGCTGATGGTAGACTTGGACTCGCACATCGCGTTCCAAGACGCTGAACTGGAGGCTGCGCGAAACGATTTGCTGGCAATCAAGCAGCGTTCGGAAAGCGTAGACGCGAAGTCTCCTCTGGATGGTCTAGCAAATGGTCTCGTCCAGCAACTTGGACTTGGTGGTGTTGATTCTGCAAGTGCCACAGCACATATCATGAGCAAGTCTCTAGACGAGATTGCTAGGCTTCGTATGCGTGTGAGCGAAATGGGAAGCGAAGTCCAAGAACTTCAGAGCTTGCTGAACGAGCGTGAAGCAATGATCGGACAACTTGAGAGCGGGCTGACAGTAGCACGGGACGAATTCGATCGCCGTCTTGTGGTTCAACAGCAGGAAAGTGCCGAGGCCATAGAGCAGCTTAGGAAAATGCAGCCACAGGTTCTTGTGTCTAGCACCAGCGAAGAAGGCGACATGGCCAAGGATGGCGAGTGGCAAAAGTTAATCGTGCGCTGCCAGAAGAAGGACGAGTACATTGCGGACTTGGAAAAGCACCTGGTGTTTTACAAGTCCAAGGCCAAGCAGATGCAAGCTCAACTGCAGCAGCTCATTCGATCGTCAAGTGAGCAACAACAACGTCCGGATGACGACGAGTCCTCTGACGGCGAGCGCGGAAGACAACTACAGCGTCGCATTCAGCAGCTTGAAGATGCCAATGACGGACTCATGAAGGACCTGGCTACAGCCAAAGTTTATCTGCGCGCTTCGCAGAGTCGGGGTAGCATCCCCAAAAGCAGTGGAGGAAGCACCGGTGCAAAAGTAGTTCGTGTCTCTAGGAGTGAGCTACGAGAACTCCCAGCCCCGCCTGCTCTTCCATCACACAGCACAAACATACGCGACGAGTAGCAAGTTAAAACAGTGTGATACCCACGAAGAATGAGCAAGACAAAGTTGAAGTTCTTCCAGGTTGAAGTAGCATGTAGCCATCTTTCAAGATGGCTACCGTCACTTTCTCGAGGTAAACTAGCTACCATGAATGTAGCCATTTCCTAATCAATGGCGGACGTCACTTCCTGCAGCCCACTGGCCCCGACGGAGCTTGAACGCGAGCACGTTCATAAAGTCTACGACCTCATTGCACCCCATTTCAGCCATACCAGGCACCACCCATGGCCGCAAGTCACGAAATTCTTGGACGAGTTGCAACCTGCTGCTTTGGTGGCTGACGTGGGCTGTGGCAATGGCAAATACCTGCGTGTGAATCCGTCGGTATGCATGATCGGAGCCGATCGTAGTATCCCATTGATGCAGACTGGTGCTTCCTGCGATTGGTTCGTGGATTTTCATTGGCAATCGCAATTGGTTTGGTCCTTTTGTGCTAACTGAGACTTTTGACTTTCGTGAATTGTAGCAACATGTTGGGGTGCGATGCATTGAAAGTGCCACTGCGGACTGGAGCATTTGATGCTGCGTTGTCAATTGCGGTGTTGCATCATATTTCAACGGACGAACGTCGAATTGCATTGATCAGGTGGGGTTGAAATGGTGAATTCGTTCTGGTAAAAGTACCGTGGACTAAACTTTCGTGTTTTGAAGTGAGCTAGCTCGGTTGGTGCGTGTTGGAGGTCACGTGCTTATTGTGGCGTGGGCGTTCGAGCAAGACGAACGCTCCAAGCGCCGTTTTGAGAAACAGGACGTGATGGTTGAGTGGAAACTTCAGCAGAAGTACACGCCGGACAAGGAACAAGACGACGGAGACGACGACGACGTTTTAGGATCGCACGGACGAGTAGACAAAGAGAAGCGGTGGGTGGTATACGAGCGATACTGCCATGTGTATCGTAGCGGG
The DNA here is from genome assembly GCA_012656075.1 of Phytophthora hibernalis. Lineage (NCBI taxonomy): Eukaryota > Oomycota > Peronosporomycetes > Peronosporales > Peronosporaceae > Phytophthora > Phytophthora hibernalis. The sequence continues at coordinate 606,799 of JAAKBF010000053.1, read as the reverse complement.
GAATTAGAAGCGCTGATTGCTCAGGTACCTGGCCTCGAATTGGTATCTGTCGAATACAGTCGGTCCAACTGGTGCCTGCGTTTAGCTCGAGTCGCTCCTTAGTTGCATCTCGAGCTCTATAAAACTGGCAAGACATCGACCCAACACTATCATTGAGACCAATTTTCGCATCCGTTTCGCTAGCGGCTCTTGACAATTCGATTGTCGTGTACTACAGCATGGCCGAGCCAAGTGACGGCGATACTAGCAGCGTTCCTGGTGATATCGCGCGGGTAGAAATTCTACCAGAACTGGACAATGACGATGCCTTGACCCCAGATGATGGTAAAAACAAGGACGTCAATGATGGAAGCGATACGTCGCAGGTCGTGAACAGCGCCATCATTTACTCCAGGTTCGACTCGATTCCACAAGATAGTTTTTCATTTCAGACTAACATGTTGGTCGCTTCCAGGGAGTGTTTACTGAACGAGAACTATACAGAGGCAACGATAGCGCTGCGAAGCGTCTTGGAAATCGCAAAACCTTCGAGTGATTCATACAAAACGACTGTACTGCATATTGCTCAGCTTCTAAAGGCTGCCAATCAGTTAAAAGCAAGCATTGACTGCATGCTGGTGAGTTCCTGTATAAATTCCTCACTCCCGAGTCCACTGACTCATTGCTTCCTGCAGAGTATCTACCAGAAAATGCCCCCACCATTTTCACACACTGAAGGGATCTGCATTATTGTACGTTGCTTTTGTGCTGGATCAATATCTATCTGTACCGCACACCCAAGTTTTTACAACAATTTCCCATTGTGGCGAAGGTAGGCACGTATATATGAGCAGCTCGAATCAATAGACGCCGCACGTTTCTGGTTGAAGAAATTGGCTCTACAGTCCGATTCGGGTAGTTTAGATTTCCCAGTGAAACCAAACTTCCTGGTGTGGGAGACCATGGCCGATCGGCTATACGACGAGAAACTGTACATTTTTGCTGCGGATTTCTATGGCCAAGCATTGATGTCGGCCCCCAAGAAGATGTTTGTGCCTACAAATCGGTTCAGGTACCGCTACCTGGTGACACTGCTGGGGTTTGTTGGGCATCACGGTCCCACCATGCACATGAATTTGTGTAGGGAAGTCGCTTGGTGGATGGCTCAATGGTTTCGTCGTCAAAATGGGAATCACATCACAGCTTGCTACGGAGACTCTCACTATTATCTCATGCGCAAGGTGTATTTCACAACGTTCCCGGCAATTTATCGTGTAGTTTTCGCGTGGATTGACGGGCCTGCTGGACGAATAGCGAGGTGGTGGAGGCGGAAGTGGGCAAGACTCCAACCACCACCGGTCGATAGCATGACCTCCCATTCCCGAGCTAAGCGTAAAGGAAAACAGAAAATGATGCTGCGTACGGCACCAGTGGCAATCGAGCAGCAGTCACAAATTAAAGTCCATCCATTCCTTCGAAGAAAGCCTTCCATTCGTCTCGATCTCCTTCTCCAACGAGGAAAACGCTCCATCAGTTCAACAAGAAGATCACTACTACATCGAATTCAAGCGAGTCGAGTATCCGGACAGAGAAAACAGCAACATAGCACAACAATCCAACAGAGAGATCCCAGCCTTGAGTAATAATGCATCTTCGAGCGATGATATTCAACTGCTACCTAAATGTACAAGCGACAAGCAGTCAAGCGATGCACACCGAAAAGTGAAATTTCGATCTGTCTCTAAGAAGGCTATCAAATACTATGGAGGATCTCCGCCTGAGCGCAGTACCGTCAGGTAAAGTGGCCTCGCTCAATGTTTGAACTGGGGTTCTTACTGTAGTGTAACGTTTTTTATTAGTAGTCTTCGAAGAACAGGTTCAAGTGAAGGCGACCAGCCTTTATCCGTTTGTATCAATGAGATCTCTGAAGTCGAAGCGCAAAGTGTGACCCGATCATCAAGCACAAATTTGCTGGATGTATACCCATTGCAATTGCCCAGTAACGAGAGCTTCATGGCGGTCTGTGGTCGCGAACCGGGCTTCGCTGAGCTAAATCTGGATGAAATTAGCGCATTTGCTCGCTTGGCACACTACCGAGCACGAGTACTTGCCGGCAAGAATACTCGCGTAGAAAACTTGGATACTACCAGAGTCAAACCGCAGTGGCTCCAAGACGTAGAAAAAGCGACAGCCTTGATCGAAACTCATCAGCAACGAAACTTGGCAAGTGGCAAAATGGTGGCTGACGGCGACTCGATCGCACACTTATCCGAGGTGCACACGCGTCTCGTGCTATTGATCACAACTCTCTGTCGGCAGTACACCTGTGACTTTGGCGAAACTTCATTCACGCGGCGACTGCGTGCATTATCTCGACGATTGGTCGAGTGGAAGTACTTACGCATTTCCGAGGTGATCGCTGCTCTCAACGATGCGAAATCCGTTGCCACACATGAAGAAGAGCAGAGAAACCTCGAGTTTTACCATGTTCATCGTGATCGAAAAGGTGAACAAAGCGAAGACGTAGGTTTGAGTCGACATCGAAAGCAAAGCCACGAGAAGACAGACGACGAAACTAATTGAAAAAATATAAACACGGCTTCACTACGTCAATGATACATTCTGATGCGTGCCTGACCTACTCGTGCTGCTGCTGACTGGGGCCGCCATTTGCCCCACCCGCGGCAGAGCTGTGCTGATCTCCTGGCCTTCACTGGTAGGCTCGGGTCCATAGTGGCCATCGCCACCCCGCTGACTGTGGTAACTATGGCCACTATTCGAGCGACGATGGTGCTGAAGCGACTGGTGCTGAATATATGCTTCTCCATGCCGCGGAGAACGACCCCGTGGCTGTTCCACATGTGCACTACCAGGTCTTGACTTGGAGATGCGATCAACATCCACCATAGAGAAGGCCGCGCTCGCACCGAGAGTGTCCGTGGGTGACATGAAGCTTGCTGTTTCACGCGATACTCGGGGAACGGTAGTCATGCGGGTCATATCGTTTGATCGAAACTCTCCTGCTCTTGATCGATACTGCGGGTACGGGCCACCATTGGTCATTGGGCTGGCTTGGCCGCCGGGGACGAGCCCGTCGAGTCTCGATAGTAGCCGCTGAGCGAACCCGACGTAGCTGAGCCAGCGCTGCCTTCCGCAGCGTCAGTTGGATTCCGTGCACTTAATCGATGAATGTAACGGCCTTCAGCACGAATACGAGTACGAGGATGTGTTTCCAGTGGACGGTCCGGCACAAACGACTCCGCTCGCTCACGCCAACCAGGCGAGTCAGCAAAACTTCGTGCGTACTCAGCATCGACACGGCCGGTTGCCGGATCCACACCGGGCCATCGCGAGGTGAAGGGTTCTCCAGCGTCGGATCGCGGCGTCGATATCCTCTCAATTCCGGCGGAACTTGAATGCGAGCTTCACTCATAGTGTCACCGCTAACGAATCGATCGCCTGACATCCGAATTCGACCCATTCCTTGTCCACGGTACGCGGACATCCGGCTCGCAGCTTCTGCCCGGCGGTCCAGGTCCTCTGCCCGGTAGTGCGCATCACCGCTTCGGACCACACCACGTACCGGGAGCGCGTATGCTTCTTCACGTGTCGGTCGCGTTCGCTTACCATCAAGCTGCTGAGCGCCTGGTGAGTCGGACGTCGTTCGTTTCCGTGACGCACTTCCACTGCTTCCGTGGTTGCTGCCAGTATCAGTCACCGATGCAGCGCCCGGTTGTGCGTCTGGAGGCAGCAACGACAGAATAGCAGAATGCACGTTGGCCGGGAAGCACGCGGTCAGTAGCTGGTTGTCCGATGCAATGAGCCCGACCACGTCCAGCGCGGACGGGAAGATCTCTCCGACAGGAGACAAGAAGCGCGTCTCTCTGCCCGAGTTGCTGCTCTGCACGCGCCAGCCTTGCCGCACCAGACTGGGCAGCGCGTGGTTCTCAAACAAACTGATGACGAATTGCGCCTCTCGTTCACTGACTTGGATCTGCGTACGGCGCTGCGTATTGCTCGTCTGACGTTGTGCAGCTGATGGAGGCATCATAAAGTCGCCCGTGTCTGGACTGGCGGGGGACGATCCGTCCTCACTCTTCTTGAACAGCAGCGAAATGGCCGGCGGGGGCTGCGCAGGGTCCGCGCGCTCGATCTCGTCTTGGATCAGGATCTGCAACGTAGCGTCCACCGCCAAATCTTCGGCATCACCGTCCGCGTAGACGATAGTGTAGAGGGACACTCTCTTGTCAAACTTGACCACTTGACCCAAGAAACGTCCTTGTCCAGCGAACGTCTTGGCTACACGAAGGCCAATAAGGTCCTCCGCGAAGATTTCTCGGCCGTGAAACATTATCCGCATGTCTCGGTCGGACGGCGACGACGGGCCGTCCTCCTCGACGTCCTCCTCGTCCATGTCCTCCTCGTCCATGTCTTCATCGGGTATCAACGGGTTGCCTTCTTCTCTGCCGCGGAACAACAGATGGTTATGTGTTGTTGCTGGGGTGTTCTGCAGCTGACTGCCATTGTCCACCTCGGACGGTCTGTTATTATTACTGGGCGAGTCCTTGTGTTCTCGCAGCTGCAGCAGCGCCGCGCCGCCCGAGGACAGCGACGGCAGCGTCTGATTGGGCGCCTGCTCCTGCACCTCCTGCTTGGTGCTGCCCTGTGAGCCGGCAGAGGACGGGCGATTCTTGTTGCGGATGTCCTGCGTGTCGCCGCTGCTGGGCGACGTGTCGGTGGGCGCCGTTGCGTCATTGGGCCACGCGCCGTCGTTCTTGAGGCGGCGGCTGTGCGTCACCACAGAGATTATGGGCGCAGAGGAGAAGCCCGCGGCGGACGCGGACCCCGGACTCGAGGACGCGGAGCCTGCAGCGGACGCCGGCATGAGGACAAACACTACTCGAAGGGACTTTTGGATTGTGAGGGCAAAATGCTTCCGTTTTTAGTGGGGTGAGGTGGGCGGTTATGTGAGGAGGGGGACGCTTGCGTGAGGATAGGGAGATGGCATTGAAACGCGGGAGGACAGAGGGTAAATAGTGTAAACAAGTACATTCTAAAAGTAGACTGAATCTATTTACATGAATCTACTTGTATAGATTAGTTGTGTGGGTGGCATGAAGGGAAGGGTCCATGTTGAGATGAGGAGAGTACCTCTTTGAGGAGGCCTTGTTGATGACCGAGCTGTCTGCGGCAACGACAGTGCTCCGTGTAGGTGGTCGTCAGCGGCTACTTGTTGCTCTCTGGAAGGCATGTACATGTACGAGCTGCTGTTGTGGGAGGAGAAACCTACGTGGCGGGAAGTCGGCGGACAGTTTCGGAAATGGGTCCAGGGCTGAAAAGTGGCGTCGGTACGGCAACGATTCCAGACAGGCTGTCCGACTCGAGAGGGTTACCGAAGCGAAGCGAATTCTTTCGTCAAGTTCACGAGCATTGAATTGCCAAGCGCAGCAGAAACGGTAAACTGCTGAGCAACCGGAAGTAAAAATCCGTCACCTCCATGGAGACCGTCGGACTTACTTCGACGTACAGTACCAGTACCTGGTAATCTCGTCAGCTTCAACTCGACAAGAAAATCTTATTTTAGCCAATCCAGTGCCTCTACAACAATCACAAATATGGCAAGTGCAATTGGCCGCGATGGCGTCGCCCTGCCGCGCCCCCACACCTCCCTGCTGCCTCTAGTGGCTGTGTTAGGGTCGCTCTTAGTCTGTATACTGGTTACAGTGAACAGAGCCGTCCCGGAGCCCTATATGGTGCGTAATTCATCCCTCCCCATAGTGTATCATCTCTCTAACCCTCTCACTTGTCAATTAGGACGAGATATTCCACGTTCCTCAAGCCCAGAAATACTGCCGAGGGCGCTTCGGTGTGTAGCCATCTGCAGCTTCTCATTGGCTTTAATCTGCTCACTTTGTGGCTCTTGTAGACGAGTGGGACCCCAAGATCACGACTTTTCCAGGTCTCTACCTGGTGTCGACATTGTATTCTGAAGCTGCTGCAAGGATCGGCTGGGAGTTCTGCTCCCTGTCTGTACTACGCAGTCTCAATGTGCTCTTCGCAGTGGGGAATTTCGTGCTTTGCGTGCTGCTCCGTCGCCATGTCGCGCCGCAAGACCCCAACGCCCGGCTGCACGGACTTCGGGTTGCAGTGTTCCCGCCACTGTTTTTCTTCGCCTTTTTGTTCTACACGGACGCAGGCGCGACGTTCTTCGTGCTGCTCATGTTGTGGATGGCGGAGCGCGTAGACCTGATGCAGTTCCCGCCCACCAGAGGAGCTTCCTGCTGAGTGCTGTGGTGCGTTGGCCGAATTGTTGGGTTGGGTTCATGGTAAGTTGACGGTGTTGTTTGGTAGAGCGGCGCAGTGGCGGTGCTTTTCCGCCAGACGAACATCGTGTGGGTGGTCTTTGTAGCCGGTACGGTCGTGGTTCGATGTGTGGAGCTGGCACATTCGAAGTTTATATACGGGTGCGTTGTGTCTTGCATCCACTTGCACTGGATTTTGCTGATGTTGTCGCTTGATGCTAACATCAGATCGTTTAAAGAGGATTCGAGCGCCAGTGGCACTCATGCTGTCACGCATAGGTAAGTTGTATTATTCTGGATTCAGTCATGAGCAGCGATTGACTTTTGTTCGCTGCAACCAGCTCGCTCAGGGTGTTTCTCAACTTTGTTGGTGTCATTGTTTCCAACCTGCCGTCCATTCTCCAGATTGTCTGGCCGTTTGTCGTGGTTGTTGCCGGGTTTATTGGTTTTCTTGTGAAAAATGGCGGCATTGTTGTAGGTAAGCATGGGGCTGTATTTGATACAAAAATGACCAGCCT